>JAESUZ010002870.1:0-20792 GCA_017311185.1 Proteles cristata cristata | reverse complement strand
GTTCACATTAATGCTAACTTAAACTCAGGAAATTCAAGGGGCACCTGGGTGGCTCAGTTGGTTAAGGGTCCAACTTTGGCTCACGCCATGATCTCACAGATCGTGGGTTCAAGCCCCACATCATGCTCTATTCTGACAGCTCAGAGCCTGGAGCCTGCTTGGGATTCTATGTTTTCCTGTCTCTCTGCCCCTCCCCCACTTACTCTCTATCTGTCTGCCTATATCTCTCTCTCTCTCTGTCTCTCTCAAAAAACAAACAAATAAACATAAAAAAAAAAAACCTCAAGAAATTCAAGAATATAAAGAGATGACTCATGAGTTTAGGACATGGGGGAACACAGTAACTTAAGAATGCTTCTCAGATAGGGATAAACTGAGAAAAAGCAGGGAGCAGTGTGAAGAGACAAATTCAAAACAGTGCCTAGGCAACCTGGTAAAAAGTAATTCGAAATCAAAGGATTCTTTAAGTGGCCTTGGAATTCAAGGAAAGATAATTTGAAAGGAAAACAGGAGATTCTTACAAACTCAGGTAAGCAGATTAACAGAGCCTTTTGATATATGCCTTTGATCTCACTCATGAGTGACTGAACAATCCAGATGGGTTAAGTAAATGGTAGTCAACGCAAATTACTTGGTGAGAAAAGATGATATATAAAAAATCAGTAATTAAATATTTAATGGTTGAAATTTTCTATTGTGAAATATCAGTGAGAAAATATTTTTTAAAAAAATAGGAAAATAGGCAACAGTACACTATTTATGAGCAAGGATACATTTTACTGTACTCACATTTTATTGTAGAGAGAAATTCTGTACCTTCCTATAACTTGCTTTTGCAAAAACAGTGGTAACCATTACATTTGAAGGATTAATAGAGGCATTATATTTAAAAATACATATTAAGAGGTTTTTTTTTTCCTAACAGAAATTCAGGATGAGTTTTAAACAATGCAAGAATGGAAGAGGGTACAAAGCTGTGTTTCCAAATAATATTTGCTTATTTCCAAAATTAGATCCATCATCATGGTATTTATCATCAAAAACTACTGAAAGGAAGGAAGAAATGAGGGAAGGAAGGAAAAAGGGAGGTGGGAGGGAGAGAGGGAAAATGAGAGAATTCTCATCCCTGAAATCACTTCTAAGAGGTAAATCACACAAAGTTCTTGAATAATTTAAATACAGGCTTTACCTCCCAGGTCAACTATGAAGAGTATGTTGAGGTATGCTCTTGGTGTTATTATTTAAATATTTGTTTTTCTAAACTTACTTATTTTGAAGGAAAGTGTGCTAGCAGAGGAAGGCCAAAGAGAGAGGGAAAGAGAGAAGTCCAAGCAGACTCCATGCTGTCAGCATGGAGCCCGATGTGGGGCTTGAACTCACAAGCTGTGAGATCATGACCTGAACTGAAATCAAGAGTTGGATGCTTAACCAACTGATCTACCTAGGCGGCCCTAAATATTTGTTATTCTGTATGTACATGTGTGCTGTTAAAGCCTAATTATCCAAAGATTACCAGAGACAGGCCTATAATCTGACAGAATCATATATGTCACCGAAGTGTGTGAGGTGTACCCTAGAGGGTCTGTGGATTGCTGCTCTCAACCAGAAGGATGGAGGCATGTTCTGTAAGGTTTGGATTCCTACTGAAGGATTCAATGGAGGATTCACTTAGCAAAGTGGGGCATTTCCAAACTGGTTAGTGCCCCTGAGACAGGATTAGGGGAAGCAGGGATTGATTCAGGATTAGGGAGTTCTCATGACTCAAGGGCAGTTGAGCAATTGGGTATCCCCAATAATAGATAGGAAGAGCACAGTGTACTTGGGAGCAAGAAGGTAGTAAATGCTCAAAACAGACTTGCGAGTGGGAAGAGTAGTTGCATAGCCTTGAGTGAACCAGTATTTCCTGTTAATTTTGCAACTACTATTGTCATCATCTGCCCTCCCAGCATGTATGGCAACAGAGCTCTTTCCTCTCTTTTAGTCCTAGACATATTTTTTTCAGTCTCAGACAGATTTTTACTCTGTTAGTGTATCTATTCTAGCCGTCTCTTGGATGTCATATATAATTAAGAGCTTGTTTAGTTTTAAATGACATTAAGTATTTAAGGGTACTCTTTAGTACAAAAGCATAATAACAAAGTAATTCCTATTCTTTTGGTTAAATTTAAATTATCTTTTAAAAATTGACTAGGAAGTCAGAGTCTCTAAGATCTCCTTTTCTCTGTCTTGATCATTGACTCTTAGGGGACATAAAACAGGAGAGTTAATCAAGTCTGGCCTCCAGCAGCTCTGCTATGGTTTTTTTAAATCCTTCACACTAGTGAAGAGCTAGTTTCATGCAAAGCTGGGTCATAAATAAACTGGCCCAGGGGACCTGCAAACTGCTTGAGGGCAAGGATCTCTTTTTATTCACTTTTGTGCCCCCTCACCGCTTAACACAAGGCCTTGTCTATATGACTCTCAATAAATATTTGTTGGGTTGAATCCTATTTGGAAAAGAACTTTGAGAGCACTCCATAAAAGATTGAGTGTATTTTAAGACTAGAAGGAGAGAAATGTTGATCTTAACTGTACCTGGAAGTGTGTATGTCATTTTAATGCTTTCCCAAAGGCTAAGGGACAATCAATCTCAAGAGACAAAACCATGCTCTTTCATTCAATAGAAGAGGTGAGCTTCCACCTAGATTTAGTGAAATAATGGCCTATCCTTTATTGAATGCCTTAAAATCATGTCTTAGTCATGTTTTTTTCCACCGCCCTATCTCAAGTTTGCTAAATACATAAATATGTGTAAAAATGTAGAATCGTAATAACAGCACTCATCCTTATTAGTTAGCATATTAACCATTATAGTCACAATAACTATATTTAATTTATAACTTGGTATTTCTATTAGGAACATTGGGTAATCCTGAACACTATAAAGTCTGCATTGGGTATTCCTGAATACAATGAAGTCTGTTGGTAATAATAATGGTAAAAATAATGTTATTTTTTTTTGTCTTGTGAGAAGCTATGTCTGTGATCTGCAGAACATTAATAGCTTGTATTTGCTTTGTTATATATATATATATATATTTTAAAAAAACCTTTTTCTTCAAACCTGTTTATTTAAACAGTGGGGCGAAACTTTGTTTTGAATTGATCCTGTAGCCACAGTTTGAACGGCATTCTGCTGGCATTCAGCATGAAATTATGCCCAGTGTTTCCATAACCAAAGAGATCTCTGAATTGTCTGAGCTCTCACAGCTCTTTGTATATTCCTCTCTTATTAAGTACACCACTGGGAAACGGTGTAATCTCCTACACACACACACACACACACACACACACACACACACACACACGGCTTACATAGAATAATGAGGATAATGTGAATAATGGATGGAGATGAGAAAATCCTCTGGGAACTTCAAGTTTTCCAGTTTAGTGTGGGAAAGCTTTAAGGTTAACTTGGGTCAGCTGTAGTGAAAGGCAATTTTGATTTGGATTTTCCTCAAAGTTGATTCTGAGGCAGGACTTGGATGCATGCAGGTGATTTATATTTGGGAATCATTCTCCAGAAGAGTAAGTGAGTAAGTGAGAAAGTGAAGGGAGAAAAGCACCCCCTCCCTCCAGAAAAATGGTACATTGCTGATCAAGTTACCTCTGTGGGCAACTGGCGCCCGATCCCTTTAGGGAATTTGCTGGTTAACCATGTGGAACATAGTGCAGAATTCTCCCAATGGCAGAAGGGGGAGCTGGGGTATTTATCTTTAAGTCTCATTCCCTATTGGTTGAGAGTTGAGAAATAAGGGTTACTATACAACCACACTTCTAGGTTGGTATTGCAGACAGCTAGTCAAACTCCCAGGTGCTGGGAAAATCCCTCAGACACAGAAGGACTAACACAGAAGTTCAAGATGCATATTTGACAGCAGGGTGGGAAATGCCCCCGTGTGCAGTTTCAGGTGAATTCAGGAGAGCTGAGTATACAGGAAGGGACATCAAGAGTCCACCATGAGGGCCTTGCATGCCAAGGTGAGGCTTTTTCAATAATTGATAGAACTCTTGAGGCTAATTGAGAAATTGAGTAGTATGAAGACATGTGTATCAGGAAGATGCATTTAGAATTGCTTGGAAGGTAAACACTGGAAGGCAGGACAATCAGATGTGGAACTATTGATATAATTTGTCCAGTAGTTAATTGGGTTTTGAATTACATGTGGTGTAGATAGTGTGGGTCACAGTGGGAATGAAGAGAAGAAGTATCCTGGGTAAGGTTTCAAGAAAATGTGTTAAATGATAATTTGTAAGGTCATATGATAGAGAGGGGACTGAGAAGTAATAAGTTAGAAACTTTCTATTAAAAGTAGGTAAATTTTTTTTGAGCCTAACTCATTAGGAGATTCATAGAAAGCCAGACAATATGTAGCTAGAGGGAGTGCAGGGAAATGGTGAAACGAGTTTTTGTCCAGTCAGTTCAGAATTATAGGGACGTTAAGACCTGTCTGATTCTCTCCAGTCTCATTTCCACCCCGGGACAGATTCTGGTTTGAGTCATGGTTCTCAAATTTGCTGGCCATTAGAATTATCTGAGGAGGCTTGTAAAAATCCTGATGTCCAGGCCTCTCCCCAGGCCAATTAAATCAGACTCTCTAGGCGTGACATCTAGGCTTCACTGGTTTTTAAAGCCCCCTGGATGATTCCCAGGTGCAGCCATGTTGGAGAACAACTGGGTTATAGTCATAAAGTGTGTAATAAGCTCTACTTTAATATTCAGCTTTCAGTCATCACTTCTAATTCTGGCTTTGTCCCAGTAACTGGGGTTTTGTTTTTCCTGGAAAAAAATTATCTTTCTAATTCAACCACTCTGGTAACTGCTTCCTGCTGCCTTGATAACATTCCCAGTACCCAGATCCTCTATTTTTGCCAAGTTTCCCCAGCCTTGACCAGTATCTGAACTTGAGTGCTGAGATTGAAGCTTTCTCGGTGCACATTTCTGATGTCTGCAGCCTGCCAGCCAGAAGGTGTTCATCACAGCCCCATGCCCCAGCTCTCACTGAAAGAAGCCTCTGAGCTTGCTACACTGAAGTTCCTCCCAAGTTCACAGCTAATGTAAGGTGTGTTTCTCCTGAGTTTTTTTCATCAGGTAATAAGAATCCATTATGTTTCCCTTTTCTGGAAGAGCTGAGTGAAACTTTAGATGTTTTTGGAAAGGTGACATTAAAATGTATAGAACACTTGCTATCAAGCAATTGAAGCAAGTTGACAAGACAGACCACCTCGTCCACCCTGTGCCCCCACTGCCACTGCAGATATTGAACCTAAAAGGTATGGCCATTCACAACTTCATGATCTTTTTTTCTCAACAAATGTATCCACCTACCCTGAATCTCTGTCAACAGAGCCTCTTCCCTTCAGCTTCAGTTTATGAGCTGTTTCTCTCCTTCTCCAATCTAGTCCAAGTCCTCGTGCTATGGATTCCATACTTTGGTTTTCTTCTTAGTGAGCCTACTTCATTCACTAATGCCTCCCTCCAATTACTTAGATCTCTAAAAGGCTATTTATATCATACATATTTAAAACAAGCAGAAGAAAAACAATCAAACAACAATCTCTTTGGTTTTAAATTTTCCTCCAGACCATATTACCTTTTCTCCTTCCCTTTACTGCAAAAAGAGTTAAAAGCAGCCTACACTCACTGAGTTCACTCCTTCAATAAATTACACTTGGACTTAGGACACTCTTCTTTACTGAAATGATTCCAGGGGTTCCCAGTGACCTTCCTGTTGCTAAAACTAAATACATGTTTCACTAATTGTTTGATGTCCTCCCTACAACATTTAACCATTTCACTGAATGTCCCTTTGAAACCTCTTCTCCACCTCAGAGTGACATCACTGTCTTCCTTATCTGGCTGCTGTGTTAGTTTCCTTTACAGGCTTAACTCCCTCAACTCTTGCCTTGTTTTTCATTACAATCCCAGTCTTGACACTCTTTTAAACTTCTTATATTTTCCTTGAGTTAATTCGTGTGTACTGTTGATTCCAACGCCTTTATGTCCCCATACAAGTATCATGTCCTGAATTCCAGATGCATTTCTTCAGCCTCCCTCTACATGTACCATAAACACTTCAAATTCAACCTTTTACTTTGGAAGCCATTGCCACCTGGCCACCACCTCTACCACTCTAATGAACATGCTTGGGCAAAGATGTCTAATGCTCTCTTAGTTGAAAAATCCCATTGACATTCCCTCCTTATGGAGTATGTTTTACTTCAGGCTTCTGTATTCTCCTGCGCCATACACTTTTTCTCTGAGTGCTTTTTCTTTCTCTTTGACACGGGTTTCTTTTCCAGCTTGCTCCGTGGGTCTTGTTAGTCCCCTAGCTTCTGACCTGGTACAGTTAGCAGGTAGCCCCTACTGAGGGAATCTTCATGCCCAGTGTGATGGAAAAGCATGTATCATGGGAAGAAAATGAGGTGTTTTTTTAAAAAATCCATTCAACTTATCTATGTCTTTTGATTGAGAAGTTACATACAAAGATATTAATTAAGGAAGAGGTAAGAGGATGACACTGGTGATGAAGGGGTGTAGAACACTCTAGTAGGTTTAGTGTAAGCACGAACACTTTTTGAACTAAATACAGTGGCAAAGTCACTGTTTCCAATCCTCATGTTTTTCTGAACCACATTGAGTTACGGCTGTTAGGAGAAGACTAGGGAAACAACCAAACATATTATTTACTATTTATTTGTGAGCTATTTGAAGACAGAATCCATTCTTCTTTTATCACTGAATTTCCAACATCTAACATATGGCCTTGATTGTTGTAAAAACAACAACAAAAAAATGTTCTGAAAACAAATGCATGACTCAAAAACCCTCAGAGCCCAGCTAATGAGACATTTGTGCTTTCCAACTTACACAACCTTCAGAAGCTCAGCAGTAAAAGGAGAGAAATAGGATGGTAGGTATGTGCAGAGGCTGATCATTTGCAGGGTGGGCCCAATGGAAGGTGCAGCATGTAAAACCAAAACAGGTGTTTTGAAATAAGATGGTTTGGGTGCCAGTGATAGAGAGAGATATACATCTGATAGGAACATGGGTGGAGTAGAGGTAGCAGAAGAGGAGGCTGTGGTCAGAAGAGGCAATTCAGTGTTTCCAGTCATGGATGAGGGCAGTTCTGAGTGACAAAAAGCCTCAATTTGTGACTATTCCAGAGTCAGTTAAAGTTGTGAGGAAATGAGGTGAAGCAAGGATCTGTGATACCAGTGGTTGGTGAAAGAGTGAGAGCAGAGGTGGAGAAGAGCACTATGATCCAAGTGCTAAAGAAAGCGAGAGAAGTTCCTACCCTAGACTATGGCACAGTCATTAAGAGAACAGACTGTGGATTCAGAAGTTGGGTTCACCTCTTACTTCTATTGTTTACCAGCTGTGTGACCTTAAACAAGAGGCCTTGGGAAAATTATTTGACCTAGCCAGACCTAAACATCATCATCTATAGAAGAAAATAGCATTTGTCTCTTAAGGTTGTCATCTGGATTAAATGAGATAATACAGTTAACAAAGTAATTAACACGTGATGGCTAATATATGCTAAGCCCTTGGTAACTGTTAACTGAAAACCATAGACCCTGGCAGTGAGGACAAGGCAACAATATGAGAGTTGGTTTGGTTTTCAAATTATGAAAAGTGAGAGTAGGATATTTAAATTCATTCTTTTCACTGAGTCCAAATAAGATTTTTTCCAGGGGAACTCAAAGAAAAAAATCTACCAATGTGATCCCAGAACTGTTTCTAGTCGTTTTTGAGGAATAAGTTAAAGGCTGGACTCAACAGAAAATAAATTCTAAGTCAAATGCATATTGGTGAGACTTTATAAAGGCATGCAATCTCAAGAATCAAGAGAGAAAGTGGTAGAGAGGCGGCATTTGAGAGCAAATATGGAGAAGCGTGCTACATGGTTGGGTAGGGCTTCATAAGCTGATCAGATGGCTTCGTGATAACCTTGTCAGATGGCTTCAGAGCAGTACTGCCCTTAGACCCAGGTGACAGGGGTGCTTGCCTTGAGCCTTGTGTGTCTCTCTCTCCACACACATGCACGCTCATGGTTAAAGAGCACATGTGTGCCTCTTTGCCTAGAGGTACAGTGCTCAGTAGTTTTGGCACAGTCATAATGTGTGTCTAAAGACCTCCTGTCATGACTGATACCTTCAGGACCCTCCAGGGTGATGTCTGTCAACATCTTGTGCCTTATTTCTAGTTATGGGTTGTCCCACTGCCATCATTAGAGATGGAGTTGATCCCTACTCAACTCTGCAGGGAATATTCCAGTGGCTTAAGTACTTAGGCATGAGGAAAAACAAAACAATTTTCTTGTTGTATAGTCTCCCTTGGCCTGAATGAAATATAGTCTTGCATTCCCTAATTAAGAAGAAGCCTGTGGGATATTCCTTTGAACCCCACCTCCATCTTTCTATAATTGTCCCATCTTCCTTCCAAAATCCCCAGGAAATTTAACCCTTCCTCATACAACATGCCTCAGCCTTGTTGTGTCTCTTAATTTGTCTGGTACCTCATACTTTAGATGTGTGCTTCTGCTTCTGCGAAATGAGTAATGGAGACAGGTGTTCCCACCCTTGTCTCCTCAATCTTGCATCCCCTTAAGAACCTCACTATTTCCCTAAGAAGATAGCTTCTCTCACCAAGGAAAGCACTACTGTTACTGCTCCCTGAGGACAAGGGCAAGTACTTTAGGAGGAAAGCATTTTCTTTCCTATTACTACAACATTGTTTCTAGCAAAATAATAATAGTGACACAAAAGTGCTTAGCAGCATTTTATCCTTCTAGAACTTGATGTATATAACAGGATCCACCACATTATCTGTCAATGGCTCCATCACACTGATTCTGTATGGGTAGCACCAGCCTCAAATGAGTTCTTTCTGATTCTAGATTTCTAGGTTGACAGAGGAGGAGTCTGGAGGGAGGCATGAGACATAGCTGTTATTTTCTAGTATCTTATGGGTTTCCAAATGATGGTTTTCCTCATTTTCTGTGAATTCCAAAGAGTTGGACCTATGTCCTTCTTGTTCAGCACTGTATCCATGACATCCAGCACAACACTTAGTACGTGGGAAATGAAAGATAAATAAAAGTTAGGTAAATGAATGAATAAAAATGATTATAATTCTCCTTGATTAACAGTATAGAAATAGAGCCAAATAATAAAGATGCGAAATTTAACTCAATGTGTTAGAAAAACTTACTACCAAGTAGAAATTAATAGGTATAATGAGCTCACTGTATAACGAGCTACATGAATTCCCCCACAAAAACACAGTCACTAGGGAGTGGAGGTTAATTTAGAGAAATTTTTAAATTGGGACCAATAATACCTACAGTCTCTTTGATGTCAAAGAAATTCTTCTCAAATTCTTCTCAAGAAACAGAAAATAAAGTACAGTAAAACCTTGCCTTGCAAGTAACTTGTTCTCTGAGTGTTCTGCATGACGAGCAAACATTTCTAATAAATTTTAACTTTATAAACAAGCAATGTCTTGGAATATGAGTCATACATGTAGCTGAACATCTCATGATCACAACTAAGTCAATGGTTCTTGAAATTCGCTTTGATATACAAGTACTTTGGACTACAACCATGTTTCCAGAATGAATTATGCTCGCAAACCAAGGTTTTACTCTACTCCTAAACACAATAGTTGCATATATTTTCTTTTATGGTTTTCACATTTCATGCTACCATAGATTTTTCTTTTTCCTTTCTTCATCAAATATATACTTAACAGGATTTAGAAGTTATATAGACAACTTAATATAAAACAATAAAAATTTTCATGGCAAATATTTTTGTTTCTGTACTAGATATAGCTCCCAAAGCAAGAGAGATTATATTTTGTCAGCAAGGTTCTAGAACAGATTCATCCTTCTGATTCTTTTGTTTAAAGCAAGTATATCCAAAATTAAAGAACTGTATGTTGTTTCCATGTGTACAAAAACTTTTAGATACATGAAAAATCTCCCAGAGTTTTTAACTACGAATGAATAAGTTGTTACCAATTTCTTTATGTCCATGATTTTGAAATTTGTTTATCCATTAAAACCCTTGTTTAGGGGCACCTGAGTGACTCAGTTCATTAAACATCCAACTTTGGCTTAGGTGATGATCTCACAGTTGGTGGGTTTGAGCCACGTTCTGGCTGTGATAGAGTTGCAGCCCTGATAACTACTCATTACTTATGGACCATGGAGGGCAATTGGGGTTGGAAGTGGATTCCAAATTCCCTAGGGCTTCACTCGTATTTCTCATGGTTTCTTTCTCTGTTCTCTTGGAGGGCCCAAAAAGAAGTCAAATGATTGAAAAGTGGATGCACTGCCTCCCAAGTAATAATTAGGTAGTAAGTCCTTTTTCTCTTAATTGTGTAAAGAAATGGTATCTAGAATTCAATCTCAGCAACAGAATCTAGGTCATATACTTTCTAAAACACACTGATATCATTTCAACCTTTTTATGAGGATAAATTGTGTTGTTCAACAAACATGTTAACTCTCCTATAGCCTTCTGATGATGAGATCTCAGGAAAAGGAAGAAAATTATAAGTCCCATAAGCCTGCAGAGAATAAATCTTATTCAGGTTCAGAAATTGATTCTATCCACAACATACCCCCTTTGTGTCCTGTCTTCACAATTAGACTAAATTATTAACTTTTATTCCATACTTGAAACTCCTTCCTCCACCAAACCATCCCATACCCATCACTTCAGGAATATTATAACCTTTCTAATTGTATAGTTTTCCAGCTGGCTCCCTTTTTCCCCTCCAGAGTTCTAAAACTCCCCCAATAAATGGAAAATGCAGACATTAACAAATTTTTTGATATATGACCAAAAACATCAGGCAGGAATGTCAAAGAAATTAGAGCTCTGCCTTGTCTGTATGTTATTAATTTTTTATTGAAGAATGATTGACATGCAATACTCTATTAGTTTCAGGTGAACAGCAGAGTGATTTGGTATTAATATACATTACAAAAAGCCACCAAAATTGATTCCCATCTGTCACTTTACAAAATTATTACAATATTATTGATTATGTTCATTATGCTCTACATTACATCTCCATGTCTTACCTTATTATTTAACTGGAAGCTTGTACCTTTTAATCATCTTCACCTCTTTTATCCATCTCCTCGCCCCCTAACCTCTTGTAACCATCAATTCATTCTCTATATCTGTGTGTTGGTTTCTGTTTTGTCTTGTTTGTTAATTTGTTTTATCTTTTTTGAGCATTTGGTTTGTTTTTTACATTACACATATAAGTGAAGTCATATGGTATTTGTCTTTGTCTGACTTATTTCTCTTAGTATTATACCATCTAGGTCAATCCATATTGTCACAAATCATAAGATTTCATTCTTTTTGATAGCTGAGTAATATTCCATTTTATATGTATGCCACATCTTTTCTCTCATTTCATCTATCACTGGACATTTAGGTTCCTTTCATATCTTGGCTTTTGTAAAAACAAACAAACAAACAAATGCTGCAGTGAATATAGGGTACATATGTCTTTTTTAATAAGTGTTTTTGTTTTCTTTGGATAAATACTCAGAAGTGGAATTGTTGAATTATATGGTAGTTTTATTTTTAGTTTTTTTAGTAACCTCCATACTGTTTTCCATAGTGACTGTACCAATACACATTCCCACTAACGTTGCATGAAAATTTTTCCTTTTCTGGGGCACCTGCATGGCTCATTCAGTTAAGCATCCCACTCTTGGTTTTGGCTCAGATCATGATCTTGTGGTTTGTGAGTTTGATCCCCACATGAGGCTTTACACTGACCATGCAGAGCCCGCTTGGGATTCTCTGTTTCCCTCTCTGCCCCTCCTCTGCTCACTCTCTGTCTCTCAAAATAAACAAATAAACTTTTAAAGAATTTTAATTAAAAATAAAAATAAATGAATTTTTTCTTTTATTCACATTCTTACCAACACTAGTCATTTTTTCTTTGATACTAGGCATTCTTGATAGGTGTGGCATGATAGTAAACATCTTTTCATGTGTCTGTTGGCCATTGATATGTCTTCTTTGGGAAAATGTCTATTCAGGTCCTTCCTCTGCCCATTTTTATTTATTTATTTTATTTATTTATTTATAAAATGTTTATTTATTTTGAGAGAGAGAAAGGCGTGAGCAGGGGTGGGACAGAGAGAGAGGGAGTCCCAAGCAGGCTCTGCGCTGACAGAAAAATGTTGCTGTGGCCAATGTCAATGAAATTACTGCCTGTGCTCTCTTCTAGAATTTTTATGCTTTCAGATCTCACATTTAAGTCTATAATTCATTTTGAGTTTATTTTTGTATATGGTGTAAGAAAGTGATCCGTTTTCATTCTTTGGCATGTTGCTGTTCAGTTTTCCCAACAGCATTCATTCATTCATTCAGGGCTCAATCTTGAGAACTGTGAGATCATCGCCTGAGCCAAAATCAAGAGTCAGATGCTTAGCTGATTGTGCCACCCAGGATCCCTGATTTATTTTTATTTATAAGATTTTAATTCCAGTATAGTTAACATACCATATTATATTAGTTTCAGGTATACAATATAGTGATGCAACACTTCCATACATCACCCATTGCTCACCACAAATGCATCCTTAATCCCCATCACCCTTTTCACCCATCCTTCCACTCACCTTCCCTCTGGTAACCATCAGTTTGTTCTCTGTGTTAAGAGTCTATTCCTTGATTTGTCTCTCTCTCACTCTTTTTTCCCTTTGCCCCTTTGTTTTGTTTCTTCAATTCCACATATGATTGAAATCATACAGTATTAGCCTTTCTCTGACTGACGTTTCCCTTAGCATTATATTCTCTAGTGCCATCAATGCCACTGCAAATGGTAAGATTTCTTTCCTTTCTATATCTGAATAATACTCTATTGTATATTTATACCACATCTTTATCCATTCATCTATTGATGGACATGGACTGCTTCCATAATTTGGCTAATGTAAACAATGCTACAATAAACATAGGGGTGCATGTATCCCTTTGAATTAGTATTTGTATTGTTTGGGTAAATACCCAGTAGTGCCATAACCCTCCATACCATTTTTCATGGTCGTTCCATAGTTTTCCTTCTTTGCTTGTTGCTGTCCAGTTTTCCCAACACCATTCATTGAAGAGACTGTCTTTTCTCCTTTGTGTATTCTTGCTTTCTTTGTCATAGATTCATTAACCATATACGGACGAGTCTATTTCTGGGCTCTCCTTCATGTTCTGTTGATTGATTTGTCTGTTTTTGTGCCAGTACCTTAAGGTTTTGATTACTATAGCTTTGTAGTACAGCTTGAAATCTAGTTGCATATGCCTCCGACTTTCTTCTTTCTTCTCAAGATTGCTTTAGCTATTTGAGGTCTTTTGTGGTTGCATACAAAGTTTAGAATTATTTCTTCTACCTCTATGAAAAATGGTGTTGGTATTTTGATGGAGATTGCATGGAATCTGTAGATTGCTTTCGTATTATGGACATTTTATCGGTATTAAGTCTTCCAGTCCATGAGCATGGAATATCTTTTCATTTGTTTGTGTCACATCAGTTTCTTTCATCAAAGTCTTGTAGTTTTCAGAATACAAGTCTTTCACTCCTTGGTTAAATTTATTTTTAGGTTTTTTTTTTTTTTGATGTAATTATAAATGGAATTGTTTCCTTAATTTTTCTTTCTTTTTTTATTTTTTTTAAATGTTTTATTTATTTCTGAAAAGAGACAGGCAGCGTGAGCAGGGAGGGTCAGAGAGAGAGGGAGACACAGAATCGGAAGCAGGCTCCAGGCTCTGAGCTAGCTGTCAGCACAGAGCCCGATGCGGGGCTCGAACCCACGAACTGTGAGATCATGACCTGAGCCGAAGTTAGACACTTAACCGACTGAGCCACCCAGGTGCCCCTCTTAATTTTTCTTTCTCATAGTTCATTATTAGTATATGAAAATGCAACAGGTTTCCATATATATTTTTTTTTATCCTGTACCTTTACTGAATTCATTAATTAACTCTAATAGTTTTGGGGTGGAGTCTTAAGGGGTTTATATATATATAATATCATGTTATCTGTGAATAGTGACACTTTTACTTTTTCCTTTCCAATTTTGATGCCTTTTATTTCTTTTTTGCCTAATTGCTGTAGCTAAGGCTTCCAATAATATGTTGAGCAAAAGTGGTGGGAGTGGACATCCTTGTCTTGTTTTTGATCTTAGAGGGAAAGCTTTAGCTTTTCACCACTGAGTATCTTATTAGCTGTAGTATTGTCACATGTGGCCTTTATTGCATTAAGGTTTGTTTCCTCTATGCCCACTTTTTAAAAACATTTTCTTTGATCTTTTTTATTTATTTCTGAGAGAGAGAGACAGCATGAGCAAGGGAGGGTCAGAGAGAGAGGGAGCCACAGAATCCGAAACAGGCTCTAGGCTCTGAGCTAGCTGTCAGCACAGAACCCTATGTGTGGCTCAAACTCATGAACTGTGAGATCATGACCTGAGCCGAGGTTGGACACTTAACTGACTGAGCCACGTAGGTGCCCCTATAACCACTTTTTTGAGAGTTTTTATCATCAACGGAAGTTGAATTGTATCAAATGGTTTTTCTGCATTTATTGACATGATCATATGATTTTTATTCCTCATTTTGTTAATTTAGTGTATCACGTTATTTGATTTGTGGATGTTGAATCATCTGTGCATCCCTGGAGTTAATCCACTTGATTAAGTATATGATATTTATTTATTTAAAATGTTTTGTTTGTTTATTTATTTATTTAACATGATTTATTGTCAAGTTGGTTAACGTATAGCATATACAGTGTGCTCTTGGTTTTGAGTGTAGATTGCCATGATTCATCGCTTACATACAACACCCAGTGCTCATCCAAACAAGTGCCCCCTCAATGCCCATCACCCATTTTCCCCACTCTCCCACCCCCCCCCCCGTCAACTCTCCCTTTGTTCTCTGTATTTAAGAGTCTCTTATGGTTTGCTTCCCTCTCTGTTTGAAAAATTTTCCCTTCCCTTCCCCTATGGCCTTCTGTTAAGTTTCTCAAGTTCCATATGTGAGTGAAAACATATGACATCTGTCTTTCTCTGACTGACTTATTTCACTTAGCATAATTCCCTCCAGTTCTATCCACGTTATTGCAAATGGCAGGATTTCATTCTTTCTCATTGCCAAATAGTATTCCATTATATATATAAACCAGATCTTCTTTATCCATTCGTTGATGGATATTTAGGCTCTTTCCATAATTTGGCTATTGTTGAAAGCACTGCTATAAATGTTGAGTTACATGTGCTCCTATGAATCAGCACCCCTGATACTTCTAATGCATTACTGAATTCAGCTTGCTAATATTTTGTTGAGGATTTTTGTATATATGTTTATCAGGATTTTGTATATATGGCCTGTAATTTTGTTTTTGTTTTGTTTTTTGGTAGTGTCTTTGTCTAGTTTAGGTATCAAGGTAATGCTGCCCTCACTGAATAGACTTGGAAACATTTTTCTCACTTACATCAATGAATAGATCATCCAGACATAAATTTAATAAGGAAACATTTGCCTTGAACAAGACAGTAGACCAGTGGACTTAATAGACCAATACAGAACATTTCATTGAAAAAATAGCAGAATCCACATGGTGCATTCTCCAGGATAGATCACATGGTAGGCCAAAAGGTGGTTTCTTATATGGGTCTGGTGTTCAGGGAAGGTATCAGGGTGGAATACATAAATTTTGGGGCTATCACCATCAGAGAGTATTTAAAAGTCACAGGACTGGAAGAGATCACCTAGGGATAAAGTGTGGATAAATAAGAGGGACAAAGACTATGCTCCTAGACACTATTACTTAGAGGTCAGGAAAATGAGAGTGGGTTATCTAATGAAATTGAGAAGGAGCAAGCCAGTGAGTGAGGTAGAGGGAAAATCTGGAAGCCCAAGTGAAAGAAGAGTTTCAAGGAAGAGTATCATCAAGTGTGTCAAATGTTACTGAGAGGTCAGATAAGGTACAGACCGAATATTGATCATAGGGCTTATTATTAAGTAGATTGGTTACTGGCGACCTTAATAAAAACCTGTTCAGAGTAGAGCGACTACAAGTATGACAGTAGGAGGTGAGAATGTGGAGGCTAACTCTTTCATGCTAGTTCTCTTTCATAAGGGGTGGAGTAAGAGGGGCATGACTTCACATGGATGATTTTTTAAGTGTGTCCAAATGTAACATAGTTCACGGTGGATGAGAGTGTCTAGATAATTACCATGTTCCAAGGACACATTGTTAAGGAGCTCTATTGTAATTAGAGTTTTAAAATCAATAAAAGTTATTTTCTATCTTGAAATATAAATGTCATATATTAAATGATGAAGCAGAACCAAGTTAATATTTAATTCAATATAAGGATAATATTTGAGGTCAATTCCATACATTTGAATGAAGCAAAAGACCAGCTCCAAAGATAGGTTAATAACTTTACATCTTTGAGAGGCATCTCTAAAATCACAATAGCTGATATAGCTATCTTCAGACCTAGTCATTTAATACGTGGCATTGACCTACCTTCCTCTTTAATTATTTAAGAGTTAGCTGTTCCATTGAATTTTGTCCTTGTGATGTGGAGAAAAGGACTATAACTTGTTGTATATTTTTTAGTTAAAATTATAGAGTTCATATAACAAAAGGATCTGTTGCACATAAATGTAAAATAAATCACAGGATACCGAACTCATTTTTTAAAATGTTGGTTTTCCAGTATGAGGAATTTAGATTACCATTTGATTGCTATTTGTTCACAATTTTTTGATGTTAGACACATTGACTTCCAAGTTATGTACTTGAGTAGTAATTTACATCTAGCTCATGCAATTGTAAAGATTGAGATGTTCCCTATTTTATGTTCCCTCAGTAAATACAATATAAAGTGTTTTTGTGGGTAGAGTGAAAAGAAAGTAATCTTTCCCACAACAACAAGGCTGTGTTACCTGTCCAAATATGCCAACTCTACTGTTTGATATGAGGCATTATGGTTTTTATATTGAAAAGCCTGATTTCTTTCCCCTTCTACTCAAGATTATCTACCTCTTGATTTACTGGCGGGTAGTGACAAAGCATTGCCCAAACAGCCCAGCTGGGACTAGAGCAAGAATTCCACTAGAACAGCAAGCACTGTCTCTCCCTTTGCCAAGCACTGACTCAATCTCTTGTAAATTTGCATAACAGTCTCTTATAAATTAGACAGACAGTTCTCCAAGTGATAAAGAGAATTTTCATGAAGGGCAGGAATAGAGTAATGGATTGAAACTTTTGTGAACCATCAGGAACTCTGATAGAAATCACATAATAAACTTTATCAGGTTGTTTCCAGTTTAGCTCTGAAGACAAAACCAAGTAGAGATGTGTTAAAAAAAAAAAAAAGTATCTCAAAATAAACTCAACCCAGGACAGGCAAATGATAGTTAGCTGTAATTAATGATCCCTGGAGGTATCATGATTCTCAATTTCAAGTGATAATACAAAGTGGTTGTCATCAAGACAGTATGGTAATGGGACAAAAAAATAGACACATAGATTAATGGAACAGAATAGAAAACCCAGAAATGGACCCACAAAAATGTGGCCAACCAATCTTCAACAAAGCAGGAAAGAATATCCAATGGAAAAAAAAGGCAGTCTCTTCAACAAATTGTGTTGGGAAAACTGGACAGCAACATGCAGAATAATGAAACTGGACCACTTTCTTATACTATGAAAAAAAATTCAAAATGGATGAAAGGCCTAACTGGGAGAAAGGAAACTATCAAAATCCTAGAAGCAAACATGGGCAGCAATCTCTTTGACCTTGCCCATAGCAACTTCTTACTAGACACATCTCCTGAGTCAAAGGAAACAACAGCAAAAATGAACTATTGGGACTTTATCAAGATAAAAAGCTTCTGCACATCAAAGGAAACAATCAACAAAACTAAAAGGCAACTTACAGAATGAGAGAAGGTATTTGCAAATGACATGCCTGAACAAGGGCTAGTATGAAAAGCCTATAAAGAACCTATCAAACTCAACACCCAAAAGACAAATAACCCAGTTAATAAATGGGCAGAAGACATGAATAGACACTTTTCCTAACAAGAAATCCAGATGGCTAATAGACACAGGAGAAGATGCTCAAAATCACTCATCATCAGAGAAATACAAATCACAACCACAATGAGATACCACCTCACACCTGTCAGAATGGCTAACATTAACAACAGAAGAAACAACAGGTGTTGGTTAGCATGTGGAGAAAGGTTAACCCTCTTGCACTCTTGGTGGGAATGCAAAATGGTGCAGCTAGTCTGGAAAACAGTATGGAAGTTCCTCAAAAAGTTGAAAATACAACTACCCAATGATCCAGCAATTGCATGACTAGGTATTTACAAAAGTACTGATTCGAAAGGGTACACACACCCCAATGTGTATAGCAGCAGTATAAATAATAGCCAAACTATGGAGAGAATCCAAGTGTGTGTGTATGTGTGTGTGTGTGTGTGTGTGTGTGTGTGTGTGTATAACTCAGCCATCAGAAAGAATGAAATCTTGCCATCTGCAATTTGAGCTACTGTGTATTATGCTAAGTCAAATAAGTCATTCAGAGAAAAACAAATACCATATGATTTAATTCATATGTGTAATTAAAAAAACGAAACAGATGAGCATATGGGAGGGGGAAGAAAAAAGAGAGGGAAACAAATCATAGGAATTTCTTTCTTTTTTTTTTTTTTTTTTACAAATAGTTTATTGTCAAATTAGTTTCCACATAACATCCAGTGCTCATCCCTACAAGTGTCCTCCTCCATGCCTCTCACCCCCTTTCCCCACATCCATCAGTCCTCAGTTTTTGTCAGACCATATCTCTATGGCTTTGCCTCCCCTTTCCCCCACCATTTCTGGCCCTTATTCTCCTCTTGGTCCTCTGTTAGCTCCTCAATCCTCCTATACGTGCACACATATGATATTTGTCTTTCTGCCTGACTTATTTCGCTCAGCATAACACCCCCAAGTTCCATCCATGTTGCTACACATGGCAGATTTCATTCTTTCTCATTGCCATGTAGTGTTCCATGGTATAGATAAACCACATCTTCTTGATCCATTTGTTCGTTGATGGACACTGAGGCTCTTTCCATGTTTTGGCTATTGTTGAGAGTGCTGCTATGAACATTGGGGTACATATGCTCCTATGCATCAGCACTCCTGTATCCCTTGGGTAAATTCCTAGCAGTGCTATTGCTGGGTCCTAGGGGAGTTCTATTGTTAGTTTCCTGAAGAAACTCCACACTGTTTTCCAGAGGGTCTGTACCAGTTTACATTCCCACCAACAGTGTAGGAGGGTGCCCGTTTCTCCACATCCTCGCCAGCATCTAGAGTTTCCTGATTTGCTCATTTTAGCCACTCTGACTCATGGAGGTGGGTATCTCAGTGTGGTTTTGATTTGTATTTCGATGAGGAGCGATGCTGAGCATCGCTTCATGTGCCTCGTTGGCCATCTGGATGTCCTTTGAGAAGTGTCTGTTCATATCTTCTGCCCATTTCTTCACTGGGTTGTTTGTTTTTCGGGCGTGTAGTTTGGCAGAGTTCTTGTAGATTCTGGATATCAACCCTTTATCTGATATGTCATTTGCAACTATCTTTCCCATTCATTGGTTGTCAGCATATTTTCTGGGTTGTTTCTGGCTGTGCAGAAGCTTAATCTTGATGAGGTCCTGCACAGTTTATTTTTGCTCTTGATTCCCTTGCTTTGGGGATGTGTCAAGTAAGAAGCTGCTGCGGTGGGAGGTCAAGGAAGGCTTTCCGCTTTCTCTTCTAGGGTTTTGATGGTTTCCTGTCTCACGCTCAGGTCCTTTATCCATTTTGAGTTTATTTTTGTGCATGGTGTGAGAAAATGATCTAGTTTCATTCTTCTGCATGTTGCTGTCCATTTCTCCCAACACCATCTGTTAAAAAGGCTGTCGTTTTTCCATCGGATATTCTTTCCTGCTTTGTCAAAGATTAGTTGGCTGTATACTCTTGGGTCCACTTCTGAGTTCTCAATTCTGTTCCATTGGTCTATGTGTCTGTTTTTGTGCCAATACCATACTGTCTTGATGATGACAGCTTTGTAGTAGAGGCTAAAGTCTGGATGGTGATCCCTCCCGTTTTGGTTTTATTTTTCAGGATTACTTTGGCTATTCGGGGTCTTTTGTGGTTCCATACAAATTTTTGATAGTTTGTTCTAGTTTTGAGAAGTATGCTGGTGCAATTTTGATGGGAATTGCATTGAATGTGTAGAGTGCCTTAGGTAGTAATGACATCTTTACTATATTTATTCTTCCTATCCATGAGCATGGAATGTTTTTCCATTTCTTTGTGTCTTCTTCAATTTCCTTTATAAGTTTTCTATAGTTTTCATCATACAGATCTCTTTATCCTTGGTTAGGTTTATTCCGAGGTATTTTATGGGTTTTTGTGCAATTGTGAATGGGATCAGTTTCTCGATTTCTCTTTCTGTTGCTTCATTGTTGGTGTATAAAAATGCAACCGATTTCTGTACGTTGATTTTGTACCCTGCAACTTGGCTGAATTCTTGGATCGGTTCTAGTAGGCTTCTGGTGGAGTCTGTCGGTTTTCTATGTAGAGCATCATGTCATCTGCGAAGAGTGAAAGTTTGACTTCCTCTTTGCCAATTCTGATGCCTTTTATTTCCTTTTGTTGTCTGATGGCTGAT
>JAESUZ010002869.1:0-49861 GCA_017311185.1 Proteles cristata cristata | reverse complement strand
GAACACATTATAGCAGAGAATTACCCCGACCTGGGGAAGGAAGTAAATGCTGAAATACAGGAGGCTCAGAGGACTCCCCTCAGACGTAACTTGAATCGATCTTCTGCATGGCATATCATAGGGTAACTGGCAAAATACAAGGACAAAGAGAATTTTGAAAGCAGCTAGGGAGAAAAGGGCCCTAACATACAAAGGGAAACCCATCAGAGTGGTGACAGACCTATCTACTGAAACTTGGCAGGCCAGAAAGGAATGGCAGGAGATCTTCAATGTGATGAAGAGTAAAAATATGCAGCAAAGAATCCTCTATCCAGCAAGCCTGTCATTCAAAATAGAAGAAGAGATAAAAACCTTTCCAAATCAACAGAAATTGAATTTGTCACCACTAAGCCAGCCCTACAAGAAATCCTGAGGGGGCTGCTCTGAAGGAAAGGTTGCAAGGAAGAAAAATACCAGAGACACCACCACAAACATGAACCCTACAAAAGATACAAAGACTCTAAACCCACATATTTCAATAATAACACTGAATGTAAGTGGGCTGAATGCTCCAATCAAAAGTTATAGGGTAGCAGAATGGAGAAAAAAACAAATCCAAAATCCATCTATATGCTGTCTACAAGAAACTCTTCTGCACAGCAAAGGAAACAATCCACAAAACTAATAGGCAACTGATGGATGGGAAAAGATAGTTGCAAATGACATATCAGATAAAGGGTTAATATCCAAAATCTATAAGGAACTCACCAAATTCCACGCCCGAAAAACAAACAACCCAGTGAAGAAATGGGCAGAAGATATGAACAGACACTTCTCCAAAGAGGACATCCAGATGGCCAACAGACACATGAAACGATGCTCAGATCCCTCCTCATCAGGGAAATACAAATCAAAACCACACTGAGATACCACCTCACGCCAGTCGGAGTGGCTAAAATGAGCAAATCAGAGAACGCGAGATGCTAGCGAGGATGTGGAGAAATGGGCACCCTCCCACACTGTTGGTGGGAATATAAACTGGTACAGCCCCTCTGGAAAACAGTGTGGAAGTTCCTCAGGAAACTAACAATAGAATTCCCCTATGACCCAGCAATAGCACTGCTAGGAATTTACCCAGGGGATACAGAAATGCTGAGGCATAGGAGCACATGGACCCCAATGTTCATAGCAGCACTCTCCACAATAGCTAAAACATGGAAAGAGCCTAAGTGTCCATCCACGGACGAATGGATCAAGAAGATGTGGTTTATACCATGGAATACTACATGGCAATGAGAAACAGTGAAATCTGGCTATCTTTAGCAACATGGACCTTGAGGGTGTAATGCTGAGCAAAATAAATCAGGCAGAGAAGGACAAATATCGTATGTTTGCACATATAGGAGGATTAGGAGGAACTTAACTGAGGAACAAGGGGGAGAAGAGGGGGGGAATGGTGGGAGAAAGGGAGAGAGGGAAACCATGAGAGACTCTTGAATGCTGACAAAAACTGAGGACTGATGGATGTGGGGAGGGGAGAGGAGGATGGGCATGGAGGAAGGCACTTGTGGGGGATGAGCACTGGGTGTTATGTGGAAACTAATTTGACAATAAACTATTTGTAAAAAAAATAACTCAAAGAGAGGAGAGGGTTCTCCCCACCTCTTTTTGGCAACTGCCCATGTAGTATAGAGCTTTGTTTAGAGTATCACTATAGCTTACCAGTCACTTGTTAATTCATTTTTTCACCCTATAATCTTTATCAAATAACTACTATGTGGCAGCTACTATACTTCTCTGTTAAGTCCTAGTGGCACAAAAATAAATAGCATTCCTTGAATTTCTGTTATTCTTTAGTGAAAAAGGAAAGAGGGAAGATGTGAGGGAGAAAAAACAAGAAGGAAAGAAATAAGAAAAAAGAGAAAGAAACATAGATGTATTAAAAACTTACTACCTTCCAGATTATATACTGTGCATATCTACCTGATATGTCTCATTTAATTTGAATTATGCTACACCCATTTGAAATCCTAGGAAGTGCTTATTAATATTATCCCCATTTTACATTTGAGAAACCAAGTTTAGAGAGGAAACATAATTAACTAGCTGGTCAGTGGCAGATGTCTCCACTATTATCATAAGACAAAAGGCTGCTCTTTCAAACATGTATGGTATCCTCTACACATAATGCAAAAGAAGAATTATGAAACATTGGCCTTACAGCAATGTAGGTGCAATAAGAGGAAGTTGCTGTGGGGCACACTAACTATGCTGGGCATTCAATAAAGGCATGCCTTGTGATCACTTAGAAAGAATGCCCTGATTATCAAAGATCAGCTAGAGAATGCTGATAACTTAATAGCAAGACTTTACCTCAATTCCTTTAGGCCATTTTTCATTCAATAAATGTTCACTTCACACATTTGGGTACAAGTACTATGCCAGGTGCTGGAAATAGTGGTAGAAAAGACAATTACAATCCTTGCCTTGTGGAATTTGGAGCACACAGTCCATAAAAGCAGAAATTTGATATTTGTTACAAAAGAAAAATTAGAGGATATTATGGAAAAATGGACTCTAGCCCAATCTAATGGGGTCAGGAAAATTTCTGCAAAGGAAAAAATCTTGATGGAGTCTTGAGAGACAAGCAAGAGTTAATGTGGTAAGAGGAACTCAAGCAGTTGATCAGAAAGGGTATTTCAGGATGAAAGAAGAGCAAGAGAATGTTAAAGGAAGTGATAGAGGGCAAAATACAATGAATAGGCTGACAAGCTTTAGTACAAAATTTTTACAGATATAATCATTCGAATCTCTATACTCCACAACAATGATAGTAGCTACCATTATGGGGCTTATTATTTGCTAGGTAGTGTACTAGATGCTTTATATATCATTAATACTCACATCCATACTATGGGGAAGATACGAAGAGATTTGAAATTGCTAAGAATGTTTTGTTTATTGGCATTACCTATGCTTCAGTTGCACATTTAATAAAGTTTATTATTTCAGAATGAACAATAACAGGTTGAATGAAGGGGAGAGAAGTAGTGTTAATGACAACAGATAATAAAAATAAAGAATTAGAATGAACTTTTCCCAACACCATGATGTCATCATGGAGATATTATTTAGTGAACAAATAATTCAGTTCTGGGAGATAGAATATTTGGATTTTTCAAATTCTCTCATGTAAATAGATTGCTCAAACTATACCTTGCTCTTTATTATTTCATCTATTTAATGTATACATCCTCCTTTATCTGTTCAATTATTATTTTGTTTCTTATGCAACTTTCATTTTTTTCACTGTACTTTATATTCTCATCTCATTACATCTGGATAATGGCAATGACTTCCCAAGCTCTTCCTTTTAGTATCCTTCTATTCAAAACCATGCCATTAGAATAACATCCTAAGTACTGCTTTCATCAAGTAATTTTATATTTCAAAATACTATTGCTTATAAAATTACATTTTCAAAGCTCTGCCTGTATCCAAGTCTTTTCAGCCAATTCAGTCAACCATCATTCCTACCCAACATATAGTCCATATGTCAGCCAGAATGTTTCATCAAAGAATCCAGAATTCAACTCTCAACACAATAGTTTCTCTCTGGACCTACATTCTTCCTACCAATTACCTTCCTAGTCCTCTTTGCATATCTAAATTGTAGCCATTCTTCAAGATCCAACTGTAATCAATCTTCTTCCAGGAGGGTTTTCTGAAGTTACTAGGTTCAAACTTAATCTCCATTTTCTCTGATGGCTTAGAACACTGATTGCCTAATTCATTTGATTGAAATATATATCAATTTCTATGATATTCTGTCATGTACTTCATTTAAATTATCTATAGTCACACATGCTGATTACATAAAAGTTCAAAACACTTTCAGAGAACCAAATTTGCAAAACTTACTCTGTATCAGAATAATTTAGGATATACGGTATAATAACCTTCACTTTGGAAAGAGTCATACCATTTATTTTAATGTTTTTATTTATTTCTAGGAGAGAGAGAGAGACACAGCGTGAGGAGGGGAGGGTCAGAGAGAGAGGGAGTCACAGACTGAAACAGGCTCCAGGCTCTGAGCTGGCAGTCAGCACAGAGCCCGACGCGGGGCTCGAACCCATGAACCACGAGATCATGACCTAAGCGAAAGTCGGACGCTTAACCGACTACGCCACCCAGGCGCCCCAAGTCATACCATTTTTATAGACCACAGGAATAATGGTGAATAACTGACAGACTTAAGACCTTTCTTTTCATTGGAGATATAGGCATGTATGTGTGTGTGTGTGTGTGTGTGTGTGTGTGTGTGTGTGTGTGTGTGTGTGTGTGTATACACATATATATATCGTGGTGATGCCCTATGCTTTCATGACCTACAGTGAATTTGGCCAGCCTTGAGGTGGGAAAGTTGCCTCATGCTGTGCCCTTTCATGTAAAAGCAGTAGATAAAGATGGACTGTTCTCCACAGCTGCTGTGAGATTTTACTGATTGTGAAAGAAATATACCAGGGTTTGCATAAATTGGACTTAAGTGCTTTGCAATAGAGTGAAGGAATTTTATTCTTATAGTCTGATTTAAGGAGTATGATCAAAACTACAAACGAGCCTTTAGAATAACTTGCATTCTACCATCAAAAAAATGAGGTTAGGTGTTTAAGTAACACTATATATATCAGCAATTACTAAATATCTAATAAACTTTAATAAAGCAGGAGTCTAGCAAATAAAGCTAATATTACTTATAATATGTATTCAGTGAGATTCTGATATAAAAGTTTATTGATATTTTTCTGTATTTCAAGCATTGTCAATTGCCACCCTCTTTATTATTCCATTTAATTTAATCTTCCCAACAAACCAAGAAGGGCAGTATTATGTTTATTCGGCAGATTAAATACTTAACATTAAAATTGACCCCAAATCATTACTTTCTTTTAAAAACCAACTTCAAACTCTGCTTTTCTGCTCCTCTCTTTTCACTATGCTATAGTCAACAAACCATACATACACATAATTATTGTTATTGCTAAAGTAACATAATTTCATAGTTATAACAAATGATATATTTATATATTACCATTATATTTTAGCACATTAAAATTTTTACATACTTTTGAAACTTTCTGAATCTATGGTAGTGTTTAGACTCATATATGTCAGAAAATATTTCCTCTTTACTGTCATTCTTATAATCATTGTAGTCTTGCCCTCCAAATTTACCATTAGCAAAACAATTCAACATTTTCCAGAGAGAGTTATTTGTTGTATATTCCATTTCCTTTATTGTGTTAGTAATATAACGGACATTTTTATAGCTTATTACTTTATCCTGAACACATCAGAGATGAGCCATCTGAAATATTTGAAATGTTTTTTAAAGTCTCTAACATTTACCTTTATCTGATTTTGAAACATTAATAGCTCTTCATTTCATAAAATGAAATACTGACTAGATAGGAAGACAGATATGATTTGTTTCTACACGAAAATGAAATCCCACTGTCCTATGATTAATGTTCTGTTGTCTATCTGGTGTTTCTGGTTATTTTTTTTTACTTAAAAACTGTTTTGATTTTCATAAATGCTTAACTTTTGGAGAGCTTGTTCTCTCAACTTTGTCAATTATAGATAAGGTTTAAGTCAGTAGGATAAAAGTGTCTTTGCACTTGCATGCTTCACAGTTGCACTCAGCAGCCATTCAAGTCATCACTTTTTGCAAGAATTTGCAGATGTGATAATACTACATGAAAGAAATTTGGAATCAGCTGCTCCAAGGTTCCATATCAAGATTTATAATTCAAAATTAGGACATTATGCACAAAAGTGGGGTGAACACACTGATGTGCAGGAATAATTAAGATGTAAAAGTAAACATATAGTAAGAAAATACAAATTCTCAAAGAGCCAATGAACTTACTGAAATAATATATATTTATCATTTTTAATATAGACTCTTGATTTGATATAATTGATGGTGTTTCCTCAAAAATAATTCCTTTTAGAGGGGAGGTGGGTGAAAGGATGGGTGGACTAGATTAAAGGATTTAAGGCATACACTTATTATTTCGATGAGCACTTAGAAATGTATGGAATTGTTGAGTCATTACTGCACACCCAAAAGTAATATAACACTGCATGTTAATTGTACTTGAATATATATATAGATACATGTGTGCCTAGCGACACCATAGTTCCTATACTAGAACAAATGGCTGTTCCTAGTGTATAGTTATCTGCTCCCAACAAACATAAACAACAGAGAAAATGTGTTCCACATGAAGTTAGGCCATTTTTAGAGTACTCAGCATCCATACTCCAATATCCTATAAGTACTGAAAGGAGGACAAAGCATCTTAAAAGAGACTTTTTTTAAATGTTTTTATTTATTTCTGAGAGAGAGAGAGCGTGAGCAGGGGAGGGGTAGAGAGAGAGGGAGACACAGAATCTGAAGCGGGCTCCAGGCTCTAAGTAGATGTCAGCGCAGAGCCCAACGCAGGGCTCAAACTCATGAACCAAGAGATCATGACCTGAGCTTAAGTCAGACGCTTAACCGACTGAGCCACCCAGGCACCCCAAAAAAGACTCTTAAATACAGAGAACAAACTGAGGGATGATGCGGGGTGGGTGGCAGAGGAGGGGAGAAATGGGTGATGGGCACTGAGGAGGGCAATTATTGGGATGAGCACTGAGTGCTGTATATAAGTGATGAATCATGGGAATCTACTCCCCAAACCAAGAGTGTAGTGTATACATTGCATAATAGCTAACTTGACAATAAATTATATATTAAAAAATAAATATAATTAGCAGATAAATAAATAATAAAATAAAAATGAAGATGTAAAGTACCTAAAAACAAAGTTTGTGGCTATCACTGTTGACAGAATTTAGATACAATTAGTTGATGAGGTCCCCCAGTTTTCTGTTAGCTGTTGGCCAATACAACTTTCATCCCCTAGATTCACCAACATATACACAATTCAAAAATTGCACACTGACATCCCATCAGGCCACACTGAGTATATCGCTCTGACTTTCTCTTCTGTTACTAACTGGAGGAAACTTTCTGTTTTAAAAAGCTATCCAGATTATCTCCCTCTTTTATTTTTTTTAAAAAAAATTAATATTTTTATAATTTTTTTTAACATTTATTCATTTTTGAGCAGGGGAGGGCCAGAGAGAGACACACACAGAATCCGAGGCAAGCTCCAGGCTCTGAGCTGTCAGCACAGAGTCTGACACAGGGCTCAGACTCACAAACCGTGAGATCATAACCTGAGCCAAAGTCGGAGGCTTAATGACTGAGCCAACCAGGGGTCCTTATCTCCTTCTTTTAAAATAAACTGACTAGTAACCTTAATTATATCAGCAAGATGACCTTCTCCAGGTAACATAAATATAGGATTAACACCTAAGGGCAAAGTCATGTGAGCCATTTTAGAATTCAACCTAGAGCAGTGCATTAAAGCATAACAGCAGTTAGCGATATTAGCATTTCAATCAGTGATTTGAAGGTTGATACTTTCTTGTTCTCTTTTACATTTCCTTTATTTCTTACAGGAAGTACTTGTGTGCTTTTTTTTTTAATGTTTAGCTTTTTGATTTATTTTAATTTCTAATAATATCTCTGGTCTCACAAAGTTTCACCTTCTTTACTTCCACCTGAACAAAATCTGTTAACTAATTCAGCTTGACTTCTGATCTATTCTTTGTTCAAGCTCCCATAGGTAACAAAACTGTTTTAAGAAAACTATAATGCTGTTTGTATTGATTCACCTGCCAACCTTCAATTCTGAAAGTTGTTTAATTCTTCCCTCAGTAAATGTGATTCTCATGGAAATCTTATTTACAGGATGGATCAAGTACTATGACAGCTTGAATTCTTACTCCTGATGTGTTTGATATTTTATGGTTTTTCTCTTTCATTTTTGTTTGAATGAGAAAAAAACTAATATGTCCAGAATATTTGCAGTATAACTGAAGACTGGATTTTTGTATAATAAATAATGCTGTATACTTATAAGAGATAGGTATTAACTTTTTTTGAACACCTCTTTCTCCAGAGCAATTCAATGATATCCATTCCTTATATTTCCTTATTTAAGAGGTACTCTGCTAAAAGTTTCTGAAAAATGTTTATGAAATGCAATGATAAAAGCAACAAGTGGAGGTTCTTCAATGGCCAAGAAAAAAGAGTTTCTTGGTGGGCTGGTAAGAAGTTGGGGTCCTTTCTAGCTTTAACGAACTTTGAGTATTGGCGATTAATACATGCATTAGTTATTCTTTACAGGTCATAGCCAACACCTATTGGTCCAAGAAAGCAAAAATGATACATCTGACAATAATAAACAGATGATCATAACTGGGTGTCTATTGTGCTCCATAAATGTCAAGCTAACTCTGACCTTTCTTTTCATAGGCACATATTGTCTTATTTTATTTACACGTTCTTTTAAGGCATACAAACAGATGGCTTGATTTAGAAAGCTTTGCCTTATCCAGGAAAATTAGGTTTTGACCAGATGGACTTGCAAGCTTCAGTGCCAATATTGTACCTTTACCATATGGACAGGAATATTTATGGCAGCAGAAACTATGTTCCGTTTCATACTTTAACACAGATAATGTTTGATTACTTGTTCATACTCATTAATTCTTGTTGTTAGGGAACCAGGGAATAGGAAATCCTCCAAACACATTATTAAAAATAGTAATTTCAGGATTCCTAGCCAGTTCATAATTAGCAAACTGTATATTAGCACTTTATTTTTTCAAGTTTATAAAACTTTAAATATGTAAAACAAGTTAAAAGATAAAGATAGTTATAAGCTTCTATAAAATTATACACATAATTCTAATGTTTATCAATTTATAGAGTGGAAATACTCACAAACACTGAGTTTGTGAGTACATACAGTTAAGGCAGTTAAGGCACAGTGTCAAGTCACTATAAATCTCTTATTACCATAGTGAATTCCTTGGGGAATTAGATAATAAATCAGATCCTGCATTGAGAAATCAGCAAACTCTTGATTACTGAGATGAATTTTTAAAGACAGATGGATTAAAAATTAACCTTTTGTAAATAAAACTTCTATTATGAACATTTTAGGTTTAAAACCCAAATGAAAGAACTGTATACCTATATGTAAATATATAAATATATGTAAAATTATAAATATACAAAGTATAAATAAAACATAAATGAATAAAATATATAAATATATAATGATATATATTATTATGTGATATATACATAATAGAATATTATTCAATCATAAAAAAAGAATGATCTTGCTATTTGCAACAACATGGATGGATCTAGAGACTATTATGCTAAATGAATTAAGTCAATCAGAGAGAGACAAATTCCATATGATTTCACTTAGATATGTAATTTAAGAAACAAAGCAAATGAACAACAACAAAAAGAAAAAACAAACAAAAAAAACCCAGACTCTTAAATTCAGAGAACAAACTAATGGTTTCCAGAGAAGAGGTGGTGGGAGGGATGGGTGAAATAGATGTAGGAGATTCAGAGTACACTTATCTTGGGGAACCTGGGTGGTTCAGTTGGTTAAGCATCCAACTGTTAGTTTTAACTCAGGTCATGGTCTTGTGGTTCTTATGTTTGAATCCTGAGTGGGCCTCTGCACTGATAATGTGGAGCATGCCTGGGATTCTCTCTCTCTCCCTCTCTCTCTGTCCCTACCCTGTTCATGCTCTTTCTCTCTCAAAATAAATAGGTAAACTTAAAATTTTTTTAAAAAGAATATAGTTATCTTGATGAGCACTGAGAAATGTATAGAATTGCTGAATCACTATATTGTACACCTGAAACTAATATAACATTATACGTTAATTTTACTTGAATTTAAAAAGTTGAGAGGTACCTGGGTGGCTCAGTGGGTTCAGCATCACACTCTTGATTTCATTTCAGTTCATGATCTCATGGTTCCTGAAATCAAGCCTCCTGTTGAACTCTGTACTGACAGCACGGAATCTGCTTGGGATTCTCTCCCTTTCTCTCTCACTCCCTCTCTCCCTGTCCCTCCCCTGCTTGTGTGGGCTCTCTCTCACAAAATAAGTAAATAAACTTTAAAAAAATAAAAAAAATAAAAAAGCTGACAAATAGTAGATAGATAGATAGGTAGATAGATATAAAATGACTCTAAGCAGCTCTGTAGAAAGATAAAAACATTTTCTAGTTCTTTGCAGATCATCTTTACCACAAATATGCCACATTGGTCATAAAAGTAAAGCCTTGTCACTTACTTGTCCTCATGTTAGGAAAAACATAGTGAAATTTGGGTTCTTAGCAGTTCATCACTTAGTATAATTTCAAGAAAAATAATTAAATTTAAGTTTTAATGTGAAATGAAAAGATATTAGTTTCTAGATTCTTGACATAGGTTGTTTGACCATACCAGTTTTCCAATTTTTACAATCAAAGGGTTAAAATTATTATTCAAGAGTTGAAAGAGCCTAATATCAAAAAAACACTTGTTCCCAAGAGTGAAAATATTTCATATTTTTAAATAAATGATGCTTGAAAATAATTTCATATAACTGTGAAACATTTAGCAAGTCTTTAAATCTGCATGTTGTATAGTATGTGTATTAACAAAATGTTCTTACTTCCTTAATCTGGTTTTCTTACAAGACAGAATACATCTGTGTCTGAAGATAGAAAGAAAGAAATCTAATGGAAATTATGTTCATGTAGGTGACCTGAAAAAACTTTAGTATCCTAAACATCTTTGCAATCATTAGATAATAAATTACTTTTAATAGCTTATTAGTGCTAATGGTTGCATCAGACACCACTGGTTGCTTGCCTGCCCAGTAGCCATTTTCTGATATGATTTGGATAGTAAAGTGTCGGTCCAAAGGGATAAGTCAGTTTCAGCCAATCATAACTTTTTTTAAATTTTTTTTTAATGTTTTATTTCTAGGAGAGAGAGAAAGACAGCGTGAGCAGGGGAGGGTCAGAGAGAGAGGGAGTGACAGACTCTGAAATAGGCTCCAGGGACTCAAGCGTGGGACTCAAACCCACGAACCGCGAGATTATGACCTAAGCGAAAGTCGGATGCTTAACCGACTAAGCCACCCAGACGCCCCATTCATAACTTTCTTACCATATTGTGTAAATAACTGCTCTAAAAATGGACACAATTTTGGAATTGGTTTTGGTCAAGAAGACATAATGGAATATCCTCTGAAACTTCTGCTCCATGATAAGAGAGATATGGAACAAAAAATTATCCTTCCATCAACCCTTTGATCCTTATTTTCCATGTTGCTGTTATGTGAAGAAGGCATAATTCTTAAAAATGTAGCAGCCATATTGGGATGAGATAAAGGTGAAACGTCAACCATCATCCTAGGGATGTACAGGAGGAAGGGGTAAATGAGCCTAGATCCTTGATAACATTGGTAACCAGTAGATGCTGGGTCATCTACTTCTAAAGTGCAACTTAAAACACATCATAACTGTTGTTGACGTAATCAAAGTTAATGGGTTTTTATATCTACTGATACAATAATCTACTGTAAAATGCTTATGCTTTGAAAACTCAGATTTCTCCATTTACTAGAGTAGTTGGTTAACTACAACATGTTATTCTCTCAGATTCCTATAGTTACATATAAAAAGACCCAATCCAAATAAACAAATATTTTCATGTCCATTTCTCTCTCTTTTGACCTGAGAAATCAAAAGGTCTTGCATAATTTTATTCTTTCCTGGTCTGGTTACCAAAATCATTTGGAGTGCTTCTAATTAGTAGCCCGGATCATATTAATGAAGATTCTAATTCATTATCCAAGATGGGATACATAAATTTGTAATAAGATTGTAATAAGATTGGAAAGAAAAATAGTTACAAATTCCATAGATAGCCTGGGGACTTTGGTCTATTACAAAGCATCACAAACTTTCTGTTTTAAGTTGTATTAACTTAATCCTGCCTCATTACAAGATGTACTAACAATATATATTATTGAATACTTAAATGTACCAATTAGTAAAGAAGCAACTGTATTACAAACTTTTGGGTAATTAAAATAATATTTTATGGAATATGACATTCTATAGTAATCTCAAAGTTGGCAAAAACCACTTGGAGAAGTTGGCACCCACTGCCAAAAATTTCAAATCAGCAGATCAGGGGTTGATCTCTAGAACTGGCATTTCTTACAAGTTCCCAAGTCATGATGATGATGGTGATGTTCTTCCAGTGACTACAGTTAACAAACTTTTTCTGTGAGGGTAAGCCACTAAACATTTTAGGCTTGTGAGTCATATGTCTGTTACAAATTTCTGTTTTAAATACTCTGGCATTGTAGCTCAAAAGTAAACATAGACAATATATACAAATGAGCACAACTGGGCTCCAATACACAGCTACTTAAAAAAGCAGGTTGTGAAGATGGATTTGGCCCATAAGCCATAGTTTGCAAATCCCTTCTTTACAAGAAAGTTTGTCAAGTTCAGCACTACTGATATCTTAAAATAGATAATTCTTTGTTGTGGGAAGTCATTGTGTGTATTTTTGCATGTTTAGCAGAACCCTTGGCCTTTAACTCTCAGATTCCATAATAATTCCCTAGATGTGGTAACCAAAATGTCTCCATACATTGTCAAATGTCTCCTGAGAGGCAAAATTGCTCCAGTTGAAAACCATTACTTCAGTGGAAGAAGAAGTTACTACAGAAAATGAGCATGTTGTGTTAGAGAACACATGGAGATAGATTCTGAGAAAAGGAATGTCTGAGCAAGCTGATCAAACATTTCTGATTCTCATCATGATTGCCTGCTGGGATTCCTCAGGAAATCAAACAACCATGTTGGAGCCAACTTTTAGAACCTGTTAGAGAGCTGAATAAAGCTGTTATTTTGAAAACTGTTGAAGACAGTTCAGGTATAAAGTGTGGTGCTTGCTGCAAATTAAAATCTGGCTGCTTGGCAAGAGATTTATGAGAATAATAGTATCAAACATATACTTCCAAAAGTGTATGTACTGGGGTAGTAGAACAGATTTATCTTTAAGAATAGAGAGAAGAACAGACTCTGGCCACTGTTAACAAGAAAACATTCAAAGTGTTTTTAAAAAAATCACTTAATGACAATTGTTAAACACAGTAATGAAGTCTATTCAAGGAAGGGCTATTGCAATAGTTACAGAGATCAGTGCAATGGAGTTGTGCAGTATGGGAGAGAGAGTTGGCTGAACTCTGAATAAAACAAGAAAAAATGAAAATTTATAGTCAGGAAACAGGTTGGGGATCACCTGAAGGCAGGCTTGGGTGATCAGATATCACCTGTGGGATGATGGAGAATGAGGAATCTGATTACTTATCCAGGATGATAAGACATGAAGGAAGATACAGAAGAGATTCTTTCTAAACTGACTTAGCAGGATTCCCGTTAAAATGGAACCATGCAGAAGCACCTCAGGGGTGGCTCAGTCAGTTAAGCATTGGACATCAGCTCAGGTAATGATCTCACAGTTTTTGAGTTCAGGCCCCACAACAGGCTCTGTACTGACAGCTCAGAGCCTGGAGCTTGCTTTGAGTTCTTTCTCCCCTTTATCCCTTATCCCACCCCTGTCATCCCTCTGTCTCTGTCTCATTCAAAAATAAATAAACATAAAAAAAAAAAAGCCACTGAACCATGTAGAAAGGAATATAAAAGTTCAAAAGTCAATCCTACTTGAAAAAGAGTTCAGGAGGGGCGCCTGGGTGGCTTATTCGGTTAAGCGTCCGACTTTCGCTTAGGTCATGATCTCGCGGTTCGTGGGTTCGAGCCCCGCGTAGGGCTCTGTGCTGGCTGCCAGCTCAGAGCCTGGAGCCTGTTTCAGTCTGTGACTCCCTCTCTCTCTGACCCTCCCCTGCTCATTCTGTCTCTCTCTCTCTCTTAGAAATAAATAAAAACATTAAAAAAAAAAAAGAAAGAAAAAGAGTTCAGGAGGGCCGACTTAGAGTTTGGTCAATGAGAGAATCTAGTTACCATACTTCGCATGCAGTTCTTGTGGGTTGCTCCTATTCTTTCAGTCGAAAATAAGTCATAGGGTAGGGCTGAGGTGAGGTTTCTCAACATGTGGTTCTTAACTAGTAACATTAGCATTCCCTGGGAACTTGTCAAAAATGCAAATTTGTTGCAGTCCAACTCTGAAGTTCAGGGACTTCTGAATCAGGCATGCAAGGATTGGGCCCAATAATTTGTTCTAATTTTAGCAAGCCCTTCAGGTATTTCTAATGTGTGCTTAAATTTAAAAAGTACTGGCAATAAGGTTAATGCATTCCCATTTACGTCTGAAAAACAATTTCCAAACTTCTCTCTGTTCCCATCTAAAATGTATCAAAACCATCTTCGTTTCTATTGGGTCACATGTCTTCCCATGCCTCTTGAGCTTCCATGGCCAGAAAAATTCTATATAATCTCAACTGCCAGATGTGGATAGAACTTTGTTCATGAAAATGAGTAAGTGGAAGATTTCAAGCCATTGTTATGGGAACATAGTTGCTACAAGCTGAACTAGATCATGTGGCTATTATAGAAGTGTAATAATTTATTATAAATTTATTTGTATCTTCAAATTCTTTCATCAATGTTTTATAATTCTCAGTATAGAGATGTTTTATCACCTTGGTTAAATTTATTCCTGTGTATTTTATTTTCTTTTATATTTTTGTAATTTTACTTTATTGAAGTATAGATGATATACAATGGAATATTATTCAGCCATAAAAAAAGAATGAGGGGCACCTAGGTGGCTCAGTTGGTTGAGCATCCAACTTCTGCTCAGGTCTTGCAGTTGATGAGTTCAAGCTCTGTATCAGGCTCATTGCTGTTGGTGTGGAGCCCACTTCAGATTCTGTCTCCACTCTCTGCCCCTCAATTGCTTGTGCTCTCTCTCTCTCTTTCTTAAAAAAAGATAAACATTAAAAAAAGGAATAAGATCTCGCTATTTGTATTCTATTGTTTTTAATGCTACTGTAAATAGAACTCTTATTTTTTTCAAAACAGTCTGTTAGTATATTTGTTAGTGTATACAAACACACATGATTTCTACAGGTTGAATTTTATGTTATGTCTTTACTGAATTTATTACTTCTAATAGTTTTAGGATATTTAGAATTTCTATATAGAAGACCACATCATGTGCAGAGACAGCTTTCCTTATATGGATGCCCTTTAGTTCTTTTTCTTTTCTAATTGCTCTGGAGAGGATTTCCATTATCATATTGAATAGAAGTGGCAAGAGTGAACACCACTGTCTTGTTCCTGATTTCAGAGGAAAAGTTTTCAACCTTTTACCATTGAGTATGGTGTTAGCTATGAGCTTGTCATACATGACCTTTGTTATATTGAGATATGTTCTGGTTCTTTTATAGCCTATTTATCAAGAGTTTTTATCATGGAAGAAGCTGAATTTGTCAAATGATTTTTTTTTCTGCATCTATTGAGATGATCATAGGATTTTTACAATTCATTCTATTAATACGGTGTACTAAATTTATTGATTTGCAGATGTTGAAACCTCCTTGCATCCCAGTGATGAATCTCTTTTAGTCATGGTGTATGATCATGTTGAGTTCAATTTGCTGGTATTTCATTGATGAATTCTGCATCCATATTTATTAGAAATCTTGAGGGGCGCCTGGGTGGCTTAGTCGGTTAAGCGGCCGACTTTCGCTTAGGTCATGATCTCGCGGTTCGTGGGTTCGAGCCCCGCGTCGAGCTCTGGGCTGACTGCCAGCTCAGAGCCTGGAGCCTGTTTCAGTCTGTGACTCCCTCTCTCTCTGACCCTCCCCTGCTCAAGCTGTCTCTCTCTCTCTCTCTCCTAGAAATAAATAAAACATTTAAAAAAAAAAAAAGAAATCTTGGCTCGTAGTTTTATCTTCTTGTAGGGTCTTTATCCAGTTTTTGTGTCAGGATAATGTTGGCCTTGCAGGATGAATTTGGGAGTGTTCTCTCCTCTTCAAATTTTTGGAACAGTTTGAGAAGAACTAGTAGTAACTTTTCTTTAAATAGTTGATAGAATTTACCCATGGAGCCAGTTAGTCTTGGGCTTTTCTTTGTTGGGAGATTTTTGAGTACTAATTCAATCTCCTGATTCATTATTGGTCTGTTCCAATTTTCCATTATTTATGATTCAGTCTTGGTAGTATGTTTTTAGGAATTATCCATTTATTCTAGACTGTACAATTTGTTGGCATACGATTATCATAACTGTCTCAGCATATTTTGTATTTCTGTAGTATCAGTTGATATATCTCCCTTTTCATTTATGATTTTATTTATGTGCATTTTTCTCTCTCCTAGTCAACATTTTTTCAATTTTGCTTATATTAAAAAAATTAACTCTTAGTTTCATTTATCTTTCCTATTGCTTTACTTGTCTCTATTTCATTTCTTTCTGTTCTGATTCTTTTTAATTTTCATTCTTCTGCTAACTTTGGGCTTAGTTTGGTTCTCTTTTATTTAGTTCCTTGAGGTGTAGAATGAGGTTATGTATTGGGATCATTTTTCTTAAGGCGGATATTTATCACTATAAATGCCTACATGTGATTCCTCTTAGAACTGCTTTAGCTGCATCTCATGTTTTGGTATATTGTGTTTCCATTTTCCATTGTTTCAATATTGTTTTTGATCTCCTTTTATTTATTCTTTGATCCACTGGTTTTTCAAAAGTGTGTTGTTTAATTTCCACATATTCATGAATTTCCTAAGTTTTCTTCTGTCATTCATTTCTACTTTGATGCCACTTTGGTCAGAAAAGATATCTGTTAAGATTTCAATCTTCTCAAATTTACCAAGACTTGTTTTAGCTAACTTATAATCTATTCTGGAGAATGTTTTTGTACACTTGAGAAGAATGTATATTCTGGTGCTGTGGATGGCATGTTCTGCAGATGTCTTTTAGGTCAATTTGGTCTAAAGTGTAGCTTGAGTCCAAAATTTCTTGATGGGTTTCCTGTCTGGATGACCTACTGTTGAAGAGTGGGGTTATTGAAGTCCCATGCTATTCTTGTTTTGTATTCAATCTTTCCATTCAGATTTGTTAGTATGTTTTTAATAAATTTAGATTCTTCAATGTTGAGTGCATATACATCTGCCATTGTTACATTATATTGATTAATTGATCTCTTTATCATTGTATAATGACCTTCTTGGCTCTTGTGACAGTCTTTGGTTTACAGTCTATTTTTTTCTGATTTAACTGTAGTTAACCTCTGCTATCTTTTGGTTTCCATGTGCATCAAATATTTTTTTCCATCCCTTTATTTTAAGCCTATGTGTCTTCTTAAAGCTTAAGTGAATCTCTTTTAGGTAGCATATAGTTAGATTTTTTTTTTTAATCTCTTTAGCCACCCTGTGCCTTTTGACTGGAGAATTTAATCTTTTTACATTTAAAGTAATTATTAATAGGTAAGGAGTTACTAATGCTATCTTATTATTTTCTAAATGTTTTGCAGTTACCCTGCTTCTTTCTTCCTCTCTGCCATCCTTTGTGAATTGATAGTTTTCTGTAACTGTTCTTTGATCGCCTTCTCTTCATATTTTGTGTATCTACTATAGGCTGTTGCTTTGTAGTTACCCTAAGAATTACAGAAAACATATCAACAACAGCCAAATTATGGAAATAGCCCAAATCCCCATCAACTGATGAATGGATAAAGAAGATGCAGTGTGTCTGTGTGTGTCACACACACACACACACAATGGGATTGTTACTCAGCCATCAAAAAGAATGACATCTTGACATTTGCAATGATATGGATGGAACTAGAGTTTATTATGCTAAGTGAAATAAGTCAGTCAGAGAAAGACAAAAACTATATGATTTTACTCATGTGGAATTTGAGAAACAAGACAGATGAAGGGAAGGAAAACTAAAACAAGACAAAAACAGAGAGGGAGGCAAACAATAAGAGACTCTTAAATATTTAGAAGTTACGGTTGCTTGAGGGGTGTTGGGAGGGGGGAAGGGCTAAATGGGTGATGGGCATTAGAGAGGGCACTTGTGATGAGGCATGGGTGTTGTATATAAGTAATGAATCACTAAATTCTACTCCTGAAAGCAATAGTAGTACAGTATATGTTAACTAACTTTAATTTAAATAAAATCTTGAGGGGCGCCTGGGTGGCTTAGTCGGTTAAGCGTCCGACTTTCACTCAGGTCATGATCTCGCGGTTCGTGGGTTCGGGCCCCGCGTCGGGCTCTGTGCTGACTGCCAGCTCAGAGCCTGGAGCCTGTTTCATTATGTGACTCCCTCTCTCTCTGACCCTCCCCTGCTCACGCTGTCTCTCTCTCTCTCTCTCCTAGAAATAAAAAAAAAAAAATTAAATAAAATCTTGAAAGAAAAAGAAAAAAAGAAATAAAATCTCATAGATGTCACAGTCTATTTTAAGCTATACCAACTTAACTTGGTATAAGCTATACCACCTTTTGAATACAAAAACTAAACTTTTACTGCATTTCCACATATTGTGTTTTGCTGTCTGCATTTACATGTTCTTATATCGTGTGTACATTAACAAATACTTTTAGCTATAATTGTTATATTTTGTCATTTTACCTTTACACTAGAGTTAAGTGATTAACACACCAGTGTATTACAATACTATAGTATTCTGAACTTGAATATATTTACTTTACCAGTGTACATTTAATATGTTTTATGTTATTTATTAGTTTTTTTTTCATTTCAGCTTGAAGAATTATGTTCAGCATTTAAAAAAAAAAACTTTTTTAATGTTTATTTCTAGGAGAGAGAGACAGCGTGAGCAGGGGAGGATCAGGGAGAGAGGGAGTCACAGACTCTGAAACAGGCTCCAGGCTCTGAGCTGGCAGTCAGCAGAGAGCCCGATGCGGGGCTCGAACCCACGAACCCCGAGTTCATAACCTAAGCGAAAGTCAGACGCTTAACCGATTAAGCCACCCAGGCGCCCCTTTCAGCTATTTTTTAAAGCAGGTCTAGTGATGATGAATTCTCTCAGCTTTTGCTTGTGAAGAAAGCCTTTATCTCGTCTTCATTCTGAAAAATAACTTTGCCAGTCAAGGTATGTTTGGTTGGCAGTTTTTTGCTTTTGGCACTTTGAGTATATCATTCAATTCTCTCCTGGTCTACAAAGTTTCTGATGAGAAATTTGCCAATGGAAAAATGGGGGAGGGGGGGTGTCTCTTGCATGTTAAGAATTTTTTTCTTTTTGATTTTAAAATTATTTCTTTAATTTCAAACAGTTTTATTATAATGTGTTGTGGACACCATCTTTTTGGGTTGAAAATCAGGGGTACTTACACGATTTATAAACTTGAATATTAAAATTCTTCCTCAATTTGAGAATATCTCAGCCATTATTTCTTTAAATAAGCTTTTGCCTTTTCTCCTTCTCTTAATCTGTGACTCCAATAATGAGTAGATGGTTATTCTTAATGGCATCCCATAATTCACATACGGTTTATCACTCTCATTTATACTTTTTCTTCTGCCCTCCTCAGAGTGCATAATTTCAAATCAACTTCAAATGTCTTTTACTTCACAGATGCTTCCTTCTAACTGATCAAGTTTGTTGTTGATGTGTTCTATTCTATTTTTCATTTCATTCATTGTATTCTTTAGCTCTAGAATTTTTTTGTTTTTTTTTAATGATTTCTGTCTCTGTGTTCCACTTTGTCTTCTTCATGTATTATTTTCTTAATTTTGTCAATTTTTTGCATGTGTTTTCTTGTAGCTCACTGAGTTTCCTAGACCAATTATTTTGACTTTTTATCAGTAAAATCACAGATCTCCATTTCTTTGGGGTCAATTAATAGAAAATTATTGCGTTCCTTTGGTAGTTCATGTGTTCTTGATTTTTCTTGTTCCATTGTTAGACCTCCCTCTCCAAAGGAGTATCACTGAGAACAAAGGCCACAAAACACAAAAGGAGTTGGTTTTCCAGGTTTATTTTAGTCCAGCCAGACGGCCCCTCCCGAGCACCTGAAAAGTCCTCGGAAGAGCGCCCTGCCAAGCCATAGCTCAGGGTTTATATAGGGAGAGGGGCGAAGCCAGTGTACAGAAGCGAGAATTTTGCAGTTAGAGGTGGGAGTTGCTTAAGAGTTGCTTGAAGAACATGTTTGTGTTTTTTTTTTTTTTTTTTTTTTTACAAATAGTTTATTGTCAAGTTGGTTTCCATATAACACCCAGTGCTCATCCCCACAAGTGCCCCCTCCATGCCCATCTTCCCTCCTCCCCCCCACATCCATCAGTCCTCAGTTTTTGTCAGCATTCAAGAGTCTCTCATGGTTTGCCTCTCTCCCTTTCCCCCACCATTTCCCCCCTTCTTCTCCCCCTTGGTCCTCCGTTAAGTTCCTCCTAATCCTCCTATACGTGCAAACATATGATATTTGTCCTTCTCTGCCTGATTTATTTCGCTCAGCATTATACCCTCAAGGTCCATTCATATTGCTACACATGGCCAGATTTCATTCTTTCTCATTGCCATGTAGTATTCCATCATATAGATAAACCACATCTTCTTGATCCATTTGTCCGTTGATGGACACTTAGGCTCTTTCCATGTTTTAGCTATTGTTAAGAGTGCTGCTATAAACACTGGGGTACATAGAACATGTTTGAGTTCTAATCACAATGTTCACTAAAGATTCACCTCTCGGGCTTGCTGCAGCCAGGAGGAGCTAGGTTGCTCAACCCCTGACCTTTTACCTGAATAGAGTTTGAGATCAAACAATGGTTGGTATTTCCTCATTTGCAGGCCCCTCACTTTTTGGCCCAAGGACGTTTTTACACCATGAAGTCTTGTACTGCTCTCTTCTCATATGAAGAATCAGTCATGTTCTCCAGTCTTTACTGGCTGGCTTGGGGAGAGGATACTTTCTTTTCTGTTAGTTCTTTCTGTCAGTATTCTTCTTTTTTTAATGTTTATTTATTCTTGCTAAGGGAGTGGGGGATGGGTAGAGAGTGGGGGTCAGAGAACCCCAAGCAGTCAACATTTTTTAACTGAGAGACATCAAAGACCTGTGATTTTCACACAGTTATTAAGTGGCAAAATCAGGAATTTTAAATTTGCCTAGTAAGGCCAGGCTCTTTCCAAGTCTCTTTTTAAAATTATCTGGTGCACATCAGACACATTATGGGTGATAGTGCTAACACAATCAAAGTGTCTTCTCAGGACTGTGTTTGTGTGACTCGGGGATTATCTAGGAGTATCCTTTTTCTAATTTAATCTTGCTAGCATTCTGGACACTTGACTATTGTCTGTAAGAACAGAGGTGAATGAAAATCACTTTGCTTGTAGACAAAATTGGGGATTTTTGAACTGTAAGCTAAAAAGACAAATTATGAAATTATTGAGAGACTTTCCTCTGATTCTTTGTCTCCATTAAACTTTTTCTCCTTAGTTGGTAAAAATGTTGAAAGCACTAGATTTAATTCTAGCCCATCCTTTGCTAATTTCCATGAAATGATTTTATTTAAAAACAATATAAAGGAGAATTATAAAGCTTCAATAGAAATATCTAAATCAAAATATTAAGGTTGTAGCCTTTTTCTGGAATTCATTGGGCTGTTCATATTTATGCAGACAAACTTTACGCAAAGCTCTGCATGAATAGACTCTATCAAAATCATCTTTGCTTTTCTCTAAAAAAATGGCAGCAATATGACACACATCTTTAAGAGACACTGCTGTTTAAAAATTGCCACATTTACTGAGGGAGGGAAAAAGGGAAAAAGATATAGGAAAGAATACAAGCCAAAGAAAAAAATCCCTCCTCAATCTGGCACAAAGAGGTCTTAATCTGGTTTGGGGATATTATATCCATTCATTACTGCAAAATAAAATTGGTTCTTTAGGAAAAATGAACTGTGCTCAAAGACTTGACAATCCTATTTAAAATAAAGAAAAACTGCTTATTAAACCAGTCATGATCTTCCCAAAAGAACTGAGATAACCAGTGTGAAGTCTTAACTATTTCTTTAGGATACTAACGAAAAAGAAAGACGATGTCTCTTCATTTCAACATGGGTCCTATTTTTAGCACAGCTGTAAATGACCTAAAATGGTAGTAAATATTTCACAGAAGCCACTGGAGTATAAAACACAGACATGGGAAAATATGTCCAATGTATTACACTGGCCCATGGAGACAGGTTTAAATCAGCAAAACACATAGGTCAATGAAGTATTAGTTTCTGACATTATTCAAACCTTCCATAAACCAAATGGTTAATTCTATAATATTGTACTATTTCATTTACAATATGCAGAAAATAACAGAAAGAATAAAGTTAAGGCTTTTGCATTTTCCTTAAAAGGAATTTGTTTACAATTTGTTTAACTTAGGCAATTTGTACTTTTGAGAAAATAGGAGAGAGAAGAACAATTAACTTTTTTTCCTATTATTTTGTTCTTGGAAAGAAGCAATAAGAAGATAACAAGAAAACCTGAGGGGGAAAAAAGAACTAATAATAAGAGTAAGGCAGAGGATAGATGAGCCATGGGAAGAAGGGACACAGAGACACAGAAACACACCCAAAAACAGGTATATCGTGCTTATAGAAAGGAAGTCAATTCATGGCCCCTGCATGGCTCCGTGGGTTGAGAGTCTGTCTTAGGCTCAGGTCGAGATCTTAGGTTCTTTGTGTGAGTTTGGGGCTGCATGGGGATCTCTGCTATCAACACAATGCCTGCTTGCGGTCCTCTGTCCCTGTCTATGCCACGCCCCACTAGCACACGTGATCTCTCTCTCTCTCTTAAAAATAAACATACACACACAAAAAAGGAAGGTAATCAATTCAACAAATTATAAGGAAAGGAATAGAGAAAGAAGCTAAACAATTAAGGGCAGACAAAGGCAGCAAGGCAAGATTTCTCTCCCTTTAGCAATAATTATCAATATGTTTCAATGTACAGAGAAGATTCTGTTCCCAGCTCACAGTTCTTAAGTTTCAAAACTGCACATAAAACTAAGCATTCCATTCAAAAGGCAAATAGAAAACTAGCATTTGAAATTCAAAGGAATACCTAAAAGGGTATTTCTTCATTTCAAAAAATATTCAAATCTTCTAAATTTGAGGGTCATAGGTAAGTCAGCGTAGGTCTCTTTACCTCTTATACTTGAAAATTTTTTGTTTTTTCAATTTTCTGATCCTTTGCCCAGAAAAATACAGTGTTTCCAGTGGGAAGCACTGTTAAGTTAATAAAATCACTGAGTGCTGTTTTAAATCTTTCTGATGCTTATAAGAAACTACACAAGTCATTTTGCAAACGTTTTTATCAGTTTACAATTGTAACTGAAAATTACAGTGCTTTTTTTAAAGGTAGCCCATTGAATAAAACTTATCTTATACTAGAACTAGCTTTAAAAGGATAGTTGTGTACCTTAGAGCTATTACCAGTCTTTGGACAGTATACAACATACACGGACTCACAAGCATATACCAAAGTTTTTTGAGAATAGAGTTACTATCACCTATTATGTGGCAGAACTGTGATAGCAAGTAAGGCAAAATGAATGAATATAAACAATCTCTGGTCTCAAGGCATTTAAAATCTAATTATTTTACTCACAATAAAAACCTAACATATTTTTATATTATAGTTTATGGTGTAGAAATAGATTGAAAAGAAGGAATGGTAATGTTTTCTTGCTTACCATTTGGAAATGTTCCATGAAATGCTAGCTGTTGTATGTGGTAGACTTTACCTAAACACTCTAAAGACTTTAAACCTTAGTTCCTTCACGTGTGAAACAGAGCTCTTTTTAACACTTGTCTCAGAAGACTGCCCCTAATTTGCTTGAAATAATGTATGTAAAGCATTTGTCTCAGTGACCTTCATATATTAGGTGTTTAGTAAACAGTGGTGTGAATGGAATCTATTTTAAGTTATGAATGTAAACCTCTAACATAAATATCTATAGATGAAGATTAATCTGATACATATTAATTTTAAGGATAGATTTCATTTTGGTAACCTTACTAATCTAAGGAGGAAGATTATACATATTTGAAAAAAATAAAAGGTCAAATAGATTAAAAACAAGTTTTCCTATGTCAGGTATTTTTCTTTTTAATTTCAGAGACAGCATGTGTGTGGTGAGGGGAGTGGGGAGGAGAGAGAGAGAAAGAGAGAGAGTGAGAGAGAGAGAGAGAATCCCAAGCAGGCTCTGTCTGCACTCAGTGCAGAGCCCCACATGAGGCTCAATTCCATGACTGTGAGATCATGACCTCATCAGAAATTAAGTCAGAAGCTCAACTGACTGAGCCACACAGGTGCCCCAGTACAGTAATTTTTAATGTATATAGTTAAAAAGTATGTTTCAAAGATCCCAGATTAATATTACTATTTCTAAATTAAGTCTATGGACAAGAAGAAATAAATTATCTTGAGATAAAAGAAAATTTGGTAAAATTCAAATCAATTTTTATAATGAAAAGCTATTATTTCTTCTAAGTGTTACTTAGGATTTTTAGGCAAAATGTTAGCAAGGTCTTTGTTTCTCCTTCCTTGAATAATGGAGATCTATCCATACATTTATCTCTATAAATAGATCTTTTTAAAAAAAAAAAATCTTAACAAAAATTTACATACACTTGATATATTTATGTTTATATAGAACATGTAACAATTAAACAAGTACAAAGCAGAGCTATAATTTAAAAGAATTTTATTATCTAATAGACACAGAGAAAATGCTAAATACTATTAGTCTAATACAGATTTGGGATTCCAAAGAGAACACAAAGTTATAAGGACATATACTACAGTAGGCTGAGAACGCATCCCCCTCTCCCCAATAAAAATCAAGTCCTAATCTCTGAAACTAGTAAGTGTTGTCTTATATGGAAAAAATGATCTATATAAATATGGTGAATTTAAGGATCCTGAAGTATGTAGAATGGCCTGGATTATTTGGGTGAGCCCTAAATGCAATCTTATGTGTGTTTATAAGAGGGAGACAAAGGGAAATTTTATACATAGGAAGAGAGAAAGGTTACATATCTAATCATTGAGGCAAAGACTACAATGATAGTTACCAGAAGCTGGAAAAGATGAGGAATGGATTCTCCCCTAGTACTTTCAGAGATAGTGTGGGATTTCGGACTCTTGGCCTTCACAATGGTGAGATAATAATTAAGTTAAGCCATCACATTAGTGATAATTTGTAAAGAAACCACAGAAAGCGCGCGCACACACACACACACACACACACACACACACACACACACACACACAATTAAAGCATAAATGGCTGTTCTACTTAAGATACTAAATTCAGAGAAGCACAATATCAAAAACTAATTTTTAATGCATCAAGTAACTTAAATTATCAATTTTTTTAAAAACATTATTTCTAGGAGAGAGAGAGAGAGACAGCGTGAGCAGGGGAGGGTCAGAGAGAGAGGGAGATACAGACTCTGAAATAGGCTCCAGGCTCTGAACTGGCAGTCAGCACCAAGCCCGATGCTGGCTGAACCCACGAATCGTGAGATCATGACCTAAGCGAAAGTCGGACGCCTAACCGACTAAGCCCCCCAGGTGCCCCTAAATTATCAAATTTTTAAATTATTTAAAAAAACATATAAGTGTAGAAATGGATTAGTTCATAAAAAATAAACCCACTTGTCTTATTACTGTTATTTCTTATTAGAAAACTAACTTTTAAGGCTACTTCCATTGTTATTTGCTCATTGTTTCCTTGTCTGGGAGAGAATTACATAAAATCAATGAAGTGTTTGTTTTAGTTGCCAAAAGGCTAATGTGAGGGAATAAAATCTATTTAGCATGAAGTTGGTCCTTTTTACAATGAGAAGCTTTTATTTTTAAACTATGTTATGTGCCAATGAAAGGAAAATCAAGTCCATTGGAAGAAAACAGTGGTATTTTATGTCTAAATACTTGTGATGAAATATGAAAATGGCCAATGCAGAAGGGTGACCTAAATACAAATTTTTCCTGAAACAAATATTTAGATAAATGATATTTTGACAAGTTAACAATCATCAGGATAGCTAAAACGTACTGTGAAAAAGGAGGTCTTCACATTTATTTACTGTTTAAATTTTATAAATGTGATTCAAGTAATTGAAATCAAGTGTTTAACTTTAAATCTCTTTTGTGAGAGAAAAAACAAAACAACTTTCAATATAGATTATGTCTGATAGCATATTGAGGCTTATCTGATACTAAATAGAGCTTATCAAGATAATAGGCCATCAATAAATATCTATATCTGCAATGTGAGAAAATTAAAAAAAAAATAAATGTTTTCAACTTCAATGCTGCCCTGTGGTTCTAAGCAGTGAAAAAAAAAATTGCAGAAAATCATACGTGAAAAATCTGTAAAGTTAGAGAACAATCCTTAACATGACCCTTGTTTCTGACACCAATGGCCAGTCACCAAGACCACCTTCAGGTTTGATAATTAAGGAGTCACAGAGGTCATTGACAGCTGCTATACTCATGGTTACAATTTATTACAGCAAAAGAATACTGACTAAAATAAACCAATGAGAGAGATGCAAGAGGAAGGAGCCAGGAAAGTTCTGCATATAGAGCTCTCAATAGCCCTTTCCCAGTAGGGTCATGGACAATGCCAATTTCTCATCATTGCCATGACAATGCATACAGAAATTTGCCAACTAGACAATTATACCAGAACCTTGAAGTCCAGAGTTTTACTTGGGCTTGTTCTCTTCCATCTGGTTGGCCACCCAACATGTTTGACCTCAGTTGCTAGCCTTCACCCTATAACATGTTGTTAGACTATCTGAAATGACACAAAGATCCCAGGTAAACAAAGATACTCTCATGCGGCATAACATTCCAAGGGCTTAGAGATCGTGCTCTAGGAGGTGAATATCGGTAAGGATCAGACCTCTCTTTGGGTAAAGTTAGTTATTTACCACACGATATCTAATTTCTCTCATACAATTTTTGCATTTTAATTATTGTGAAATAAGAGCAAATTACAATTTTATTAATCTTTATAAAACATTATGTTTTTCTTCCTTCCTTCTCCTGTCATAGTCTATAAACTTATACAATTCAAAGGGTAACACATGTAGGGGTGTTGTGTGGCTCGGTTGTTTAAGCATCTGGCTCCCAATTTCATCTCTGGTCATGATCTCATGGTTCTTGAGTTTGAGCCCCACATCGAGTTCCATGCTGACAGTGCGGAACCTGCTTGGAATTCTCTCTCTGCCCCTCTCTTGTCCGTATGCACGTGCTTTCTCACTTTCTCTCAAAATAAATTAATATGCTTTAAAAAACCTCACAAAAAGGAATACATCTAAGTGCTAATTTGAGAATTAAAAAGCTCATATCTATTTTAAAACATGTATGTTTGTCATACTCTACCATACATGTGCTAGTTCACATCCATTCAGAGAAACTGAATTTTAAAGTATTTGTTTAGATAAAGATTCCCTATAGAACCACAGTTTCTCAAAACACTATTGTTAGGTCATGTGGATATTAATATAATGACATGACCATTATTTGAGTTCAAAATAAGTACTCTTTAACACAAATCTAATCTTGGCAATGGACCTTTCAAACATTAAGCCCAGCTCTCACAGGGAAAATAAATCTTACTATAATAGAGATTATGTGGAAAATTTTAGAAAACCTATATTTTCATCTGTTGATGCAGACAACTTTTTAAAAGTAAAAATATACAAGCAGGAATAAGATAAACGGTCAAACTACAGGAGGTACAGAGGTAGTAAGACAGTATAATTGTGCTCATCTGTAAACATTTCTGGATGAAATAAAAGGTAAGAACATTTGTGACAAAGTAGATATGCTGTATCCAGCTGTTTTTGTTTGAGATGATTTGTCAAGTCATAAATACAAGTCATAAACGAGACCTGGAATAAATTCAATCAGTGGAAAGTGTTATATGATTTATTTTACAATTATAAACTCAATTCTAAGTTTGAAAATTTTGGACTGATTCATAAAATATGTTGTTCTTTCTACAATAAGTATTATATTGATAAAATAATGATCTTGAGGAACACTTTTTCCAAATGATAAAGGTTATCTCCCTTTCACTTTGAATATTTCTAAGCTCCAGGCAAAGATACCATCAATCAGTAATGATCACTGTGTCACATTCTCCACTGATTTTGTGGACTAGTTTAGTGGAAAAAAGAGAATCATCTGGCTCCTCCGAACATTGGTTATTTCAGTTTTTCTTTCCTAAAATAGAATATGTCCTTAGATAACTCTGATAGCTTATGTTGGGAGGTAATTACAAAAAATTCCTTTTTAAAATACCAATTAAAAGAGTAAAATTGTTTATATTCTCTCTGAATGATTAAAATTGAATCTTACAAATAAGTATATTGCTACTTTTTGTGCCATGCAACATTATTTTAAATTTCACCTTCCATTTTTTAAATAGAAGAGATAGAGACAAAAGGAAAGAGAGAGCAAGGGAGGGGTAGGAGAGGAAAGAGAGAGAGAGAGAGAGAGAGAGAGAGAGAGAGAGAGAGAGAATCCCAAGCAGGCTCCACATTGAATGTGGAGCTCGATGCGGGCTGGGTCTCAAGACCATGAGATCATGACTGAGCCAAAATCAAATGTGAAATACTTAACTGACTGCTGAACAACCCAGGTGTCCTTCTCTTTCCAGTTTTGAAAGCAATACCATTGATGGCTAAGATCATCACCATCACAATGATATTAGTGAGTATGTGCTTTAGGCCAGACTCTTCTAAGTACATTACATGTATCATCTTTGTTAATTTTCATGGCAATCGGTGCCAAATGCCATTATTATTATTTTACAGATAATGATACTGAAAAATTGAGAGATTAAATTTGCCCATGCTACTTCTCTAGTAAACTGTGGGTCCAGTATCTGACTCTAGGGGTCTGGATTCAGGGTCAATGCATTATACTATAGTACCTCAGTAAAATATATTGTATTTTTAAATTGTATGCCCTTTTATTTTTACAAAATGAGTTTAATAAATATAATTTCTAGTTACTTTTTTCCAATGTGAAAAGATTTAAATAACAAATAATAGGCCAGATTTAAATGATTGTACTAGAAATGTACACTTACTGTTTGCCAGTACCCACATAGGTCAGAGTTTGCCTCATTTAAAGAGAAGTTACAATAAATCAATGTCACAGATTAGTAATTCACTTAGTCATTATATATTCATTGAGACCATATGATGGGGGAGGTGCTTTTCCAGAGGCTGGCATCTATTGTAAGGAAACACTCACACATGTGCATTGCAGCATCATCTGCAGGACATGTAGTTTCTGTCACAACTACTCAACTTTGCCATCTCAAGATGCAAGAGGCTATAGACAATATGTAAATAAACAGGCATAGCATGACAACAAAATAACTTTACAGGAAAAAAAAAAAAGGCCTGCTGACTTGATTGGGCCTATTGACCATAGTTTGCTGAAAACCCTCTCTATAGTTTTGTTTTATGTGATGCTTATTTAATAGAAACTGTATGAATGAATATACAACTTGCCTCTTTCATTGTATCATATAATTTGGAAAAATCTTGTTTTATTCTATTTCACTATTTTAAAAATTTTTGTCAGCAATAACCCTTATTATTAATTCACTTAGTGAATTAATTTAGCTTATTTAGTCATTTCTGATCAACATTTTGGTTGTTTTCACTTTTTCTTGGTGGACGATTTTTATTGTTACTGTTAATTAAGATGTTATGTAAATTTCAATTCATTCAGGCATGATTTTCATTATGTTTTATACTCAAATATGAACCTTGATGGCAGAAGCATAAAGATGGAAGGGCACATGGGTGACTCAAGTCACTTAGGCGTCCGACTCTTGATTTTGGCTCAGGTCATGATCTCACAGTTTGTGGGACTGAGCCTGGCATCAGGTTCAGCACAGAGCTTGGAGCCTGCTTGGGATTCTCTCTTCCCCTCTTTCTCTGCCCCTTCCCCACTGGTGCTCTCTCTTTCTTAAAATAAGTAAACTTTCAAAAAAGATGGAAATAGTGCCAGTATATAACTTTAGGCAGGTATGTAAGTAAATGAGTACTTATTTAAATTATGAATTCCCGGGGAATATCTTTTCCTCTTCTCCTGAGTGTCCAAGAGAAGTGAACTTATTTATAGTTATTTTTATTTTAACTTCACACTAACTATATAGTTCAGGGCAGAAGAACATTAAGAATGTTTCCTACTAGCATTTTCCTGATGGTGTACATGTTTCTGAGGCTTGAACTTATTTATTCATTTTCCTTTGATTTCAAGAGAATGTATTCATTAAATATTTTTCATATTATAGGGACTAAAACTAACTTTTCCTACTTAAATACATGTTATTTTAGTAGTAGAACTTTTCATACATTTCAGCAAGAAATTGTGTCTTTTCTCTGTAGGCAATTTCCCCAAAATAATGTAAGATAGAAATAGAAATGTGCCTTCTATTAATGCCTATTACACTTGCAGCTCAAAACATTTCAACACTTTTATACCATTGCACGTTTCTTCCTAATTAGTTTGCATGTATAAATCATATTTTTCAAATCAGATAAACAAGTTACTTATTCTTTGGTTTTTCACAAAATACTTCCATATGAGATATAAGGAGTATGATAGTTAATTCTGTGTCAACTTGGCTATGTCATAATACCAAATATTTTGTCAACCATCACTGCTTTTTTGGTGAAAGGACTTTTCAGATGGAATTCACAAACATTTAAGTCAATCCACAGGGTGAAGCAGATTGCTTTCTATAATGTGGGTGGGCCTAATTCAATCAGTTGAAAGAGTTAAGAAAAAAAACAGACCTCCCTCAGCAAAAGGGAATTCTGCCAGCCAACTTCCTTCAGACTCAAACCGCCATGCTTCCTCCTGGCCTCCTTGCAGATTTTTCTATTTGTATTTGCCAGTCTCTGCAATCAAATGAGCCATTTCCTTAAAATCAATCTTTGTCTCTTTCTCTCTCTCTAGAAAGGAAATATAGAGTGTGTGTGTGTATGTGTTCATAGGCATATACCTTTGGAGAACTATACTAACACAGGGTGATATTTAACATATTCAACAATAGGTATAAATGGTATAAGCATCTACCAATCAGAACAGGCACAAGAGCATCTTAAAAATTAAACTTATAAAAACTATAGTAATATGATTTGGCATAACTCAGCCTTTCAGAAAATGTGGTAATCTAAATAAGAGAGATGTTCATTATACCTAAATAAAAATATCATGCCATAGAACATCTTAACGGAAGTTAAAAAATAAAACCCAGGAATTTGTTAGAGAAATATTCTTGCTTATCCTCAAAATGTTATTTCTTGACTATTTTGACATGATAAAATTATCAGAAAATCTATCCACTTAAAAGGAGAATTTATTAATATTAGAAAAAGTCAATACTTTTTATCATGCACTTGGGAGAGCACTTAATCATGAATTTAATCCTCTACCAATCTTATTAAACTCTGTTCACAACAATGAAGATAAAATACGTGCTATTATGACCTTTATTTTACATATGAGGAAAAGGAATTACAGAGGTTGAGTAATTGAGCAAGCTCACAGAGCTAGTGAATTGCACAGTTGGGTTTCAAACCTAGAGTTTAGCTCCAGAATCCTGCTTTTAACTGCTATTCCATTTCACTTCTTGAAACTTTTAGGAAGGATTATGTTTATTGTGCTCAAAGTGCTTTCTTTTTTTTCTGTTCTTTCAATCTTGGCTTTGAAAGACAAGTATTGGTATCCATCAATAAATGCTTTCTTCTCTTTCTTTCTTAACAGTTACAAGGCAGTAAGGGCTCTGGACACAGGCTAGTATTTCTGGGGAAAAAGGGTGTATGGAGTATTTCATAAGCCATCAAATTCTTAACAACTCAGGTGCAGCGAGTTGCATTATTAGCTGGCCAGCTTTTCTCAGTACTTTTACACAGTGCCAAAGGAACTGTTAGCTTTGCCTAAAAGTGCTCATTTGCTACCCAGTCATGACAATTACCTGTCTCCTCCTCTTTCATACACACTTGATCTCTAAACTGAAAATGTTGTCAGCCAAATTTATAGATATCCTTATTTGAGGCAAGGACATCATATCCAGAGATTATGTTGAGCAGAGAGAGTATGCCAGTAAACGAAGCCCATGACACAGAAAGTAAATAACACAGGAAGGTGCCCAACAGGCAACAAAGTCAAATGAGGGCTGCCAAGCAATGGTTGGTTGATCAAAGGCAATGGGCCAGGCTCTCAGGATCAGCTTTGGATTAAATGATTAAACTGCTGGGTTGGAAATACTCACTGGGACACCAGCTAAAATCCTGTGCCCTAGAGGGATCCCACAGACTGAAGCAGCTGCTGCTACTGCTATAAACTTTGATGCCAGCAACATGTACAGGCTGAATTCGCTTCTATTTTCTCAGCTTCTAATTAACACTATGAAGTGCATTACTTTTTTAAATACCACATTCCATCCAAACATAGTTGGACTAAATTATTATTTCCTTGTCTATAAATATCACTTTAGATATTCTTAAGTATTTCTCAACATGATACTCTCAACGACCTCCCTCTCTCTTCCTTGTGTTGAAGAGCTGAATCCAGTTCCTTCCAAGCTACCTTATTCACAAAGCAGCTCAGGCTGTACTCTCGGCTCTTCTCCAGGTCCCAGTGCCCTTCTGACTGGCATAAAGACAAACACCTTTGCTCATAGCTCTCCAGCTCTGGGACCTTCTGGAAGAGCAAGGGACATCATAGCTTATGTTTCTCATATCTTTCCAAAGTTTCATTGCTTTGACAGTTCCATCCCCTGCTGCTCTTTCTCTGCTTTAAAACAGGACTGTATTTCTGGCCTACACAACAGCATATGCTTGTACAGTGCTTGGCAGCTTTCAAAGTATTATCACCTATATTGTCTCATTTCTTCTTAAATTTGCTTTGAACTTAAAGTTGTTTTAAATTGGAGAGTGGTTGCTAGTCTCAGTGTCAAGATGAGGAAAGGAGGCTTAAAAGGTTAATAGACTTACTGAAGAGCACACAGTAACAGAGGAGTCATGCTGTGGCCTCTAAGACTGGTGTCTATACCACAACACTTGTTCCCATTTTCTTTTGCCCCTAATTTCTTTGCATATTCACAGTGTCTCCAACTCAGGAATGTAAGTTACTAGGGTCTGTATCTTGCTCTGGCACTTCATTCAGCAAGATACATATAGTAAGTGATCAATAGTCTTTAATAAAGTGTCTGAACTGTCATTCTTAAAATATTAGCATAGATTGAAGAACTAATTCATAGAATTTAAGGAATATAAAATTTAGTTTCAAGTTATCTATGTGATTTTACTCAACAAAAGTAATATTGTCCCTGAAGGGGCACAACTGGTTCTTGCGGAAGAGAGAAAAAAAAAAAAAAAAAAATTCAGTATTACAACAGTTTGGGGCTCAACCCTATGTGAAAAAAATCTTATTCCTTAGTATTTGATTTTTATCATTAGGTAGAGTTTTCTTTAACTTCTCTCTTTAGAAAGATGACAATCAAAAAATGTTGGGGGTCCCTGGCTGGCTCAGTTGGAAACACATGTGACTCTTGATCTTGGAGACATGGATTCAAGCTCAACATTGGGCATAGAGATTACATAAACAAACTAACTTAAAAAATAAAGAATATTAGGAAAAACAGATTTAGAGGAAGCTGTAACACCTATAAACCAACAACCACCGGTGAGGATATTTCTCCTTTTCTTTCATTACAATAATAATAATCTGAAAATACCCAAATTGTTAGATATTTCAAAACCAACTTAGGGATTTAATTTTTTTTTAACATTTATTTATTTTTGAGACAGAGAGAGGTAGAGCATGAGCTGGGAAGGGGCAGAAAGAGAGAGAGGCACAGAATCTGAAACAAGCTCCAGGCTCTGAGCTGTCAGCACAGAGCCCGATGTGGCGCTCAAACCCACAGACCACGAGATCATGACCTAAGCTGAAGTCAGACACTTAACCGACTGAGCCACCCAGGAGCCCCAAGGATTTCATTTATTCAGTAGGTGTTAATTAGCACTTAACGGTTATCTTGGACCCAAGTATTACTCTGGTGGAGACCTCAACATGTTACATACACTGAGAGAAGATTCAAAGAACTAAAACGCCTGCTCTCCACCTATGAGGGATAAATATAATTTGAAATGGGGGAAGGAATAGAAAAGAAACTATCACCTATTGCATATGCTATGTTATGGGCACTTTACCAACCTAATTAATTGTACATAGGAGAAAACTTAGAAAGTACACAAAGGTTAAGAAATCAGGCCAACTCACCTGATGTAGGGTGATCAAGTTACCCTCATTTTTCCAGGAGTGGCTTAGTCTCAAATCTGAAAGTTCTGTATCCCAGGAATACCCCTAGTCTCAGGAAAACTGGGACAGTTGGCCATTCTATGACTGGTAAAGAGTCAGAATTGGATCTAAATTAAACAAAAAATAATTGACACATAAATTTAAAAAGTCTGCTCTGTTGAGCATTATACACTGCCTGCTTGGCCCAGCTTATTCACCTGTTCAATCTTTTTCTAAAGTCTTATTTCCTGATCAATCAACTTAGAAAAATGGAAAAACCAAATAGGATATAGTCAATAAATGGAAGGGCATAAAAATAGCCCTCCAAAGAATCCCATGTTAGTGATTACTTTCACTGGTACCACTGAATTTGAAGCGAAGAGAGAACATACCTTAGCTGTAATATTTGATATGTCTACAGCTAATGTGAAAATAACCTACCTAGAAAAAATGTCTTATGTGTATAATGAGGATCGAGCCACACCAGTGGGTGGGAGAGAACAGGATTGAGAAAGAAAGCTGCAAGTCAAAGAAAGTCAACCAGGAGCCTCATATACTAGTGTCACATCATAATGCCCTTTGTCTTAAGAAAAGTCATAGTTGTATAGTTGCCACACCGAAACCATCATAAATATAGCTGTTCCCCATTAATCAGTATGAACATCTGCAACAAATACTCATGCAGAGAATAATGATTTAGCAGCTGTGCATATTGGAATAAGACTTGTAAGATTTAGGAAGATAGGGATAATACGCATATCATTCTGACAAAAGCTCCAGGATCTACGATTTATGATTTTTCCCCTTTAGGAATAAATACAAATTATTGCTAGTGAAGACATAAAACAAAAGTGTATTGCCTTGAGCAATGTCTCTGTCTGTTTAATATTTGTTGGTGTTCATTTGGTTAATCAATTTAACAACCACAAAACAAGTTGTTGTTTTTAACTTTCTGAAAGTTTCTCATTTGATTCTAAACACATCTACTCAGTGGGTATTTTCAAAATCACAAGTGACTTCTCTGCATTAAATCCTTTAATGGTCTCTACTGCCTGTTCAGTATTATGCCATGTACTTGGTTGAGAGCATGGATTCAAGAGCAGTGTTCTCAATTCCACTCAGTCATGTGGAATGATTGCTTTGTGATTTTCTTCCTTTTCTCTGGGGGGTTTTCTCTTTATTCTCTTTTTACATCCTTCCTTCCTTATTATATTATTTCAGTATTTTAAATGCCCATCTTCTTTAATCTCTAAAGAAAAGCCATTCCCTGCCCTGACTCATGCTAACTCTCTTGCCATCTATTTCCATCCCTTTACAGACAAACTTTTTGGGTTGTTTTTATTTGTTGTCTCTTTTTTCCTATCCTCTTTTGTTCTACAAACTAATTTTTGCCCCAACCACTTCACTGTCTCTCTACAAGTTCCTTATATCTTAATCTAATGGATAATTTTCTGCCCTGATTTTTCATGTAAAAGTTATTTAGTAAAAAATAGCTTTCATGACTCTTATATCAGTTTCTTTATAAAATTCAAATATACCTTCTAGGCCCACTCATTGTTCTTCCCTTCCTAAAGAAGTTGAATCATATTTCCTAATGCAGTCTTGGTCTCATTTGCTCCCATAGCTCCACTGTCCATCTAAATACTGATACAAGTCTCTGCCTCCTGCCAGATTGCTCTTCACTTGTGTATTCCACAGTGACTTCATATTCAATAAGCTCAGAATTAAAAGGGGGAGAACTGCATCCTTAAGGCAATCTCAACTTCAAGCATTCAGGTCTCTGTCCACTAACATCTAAATTTCAAGTGTTATCCTTTCTAGTACCTCAAACTCCTAAAAGCCTTTGACTTCGCTGAGATCTTCAATCTCTCACTGTCCTGCCTCCAGTGCATGTTCACTCCCCCTCTCACACAGGTTCTTAGATCCAAGGGTCCATCATTACACTCACTCCACTGCATATACTTTTCATCATATCTGCCTGACTAAATTCTAATCCACCTATTCTGTCTGAATCGAGCTAGATGAATACAGCTTTGGAGAAGAAATAAACCATGAATATAGGTATCATTTTATATTATGGTCAGTAACTTTATGTAGATCCATAAATATACTTATAGCATTTACTTTCTACTTCCCTGAGAAAATATTTTTATGACTTTTCCTTTCTAATCAAACCTCTATAAAATTATAATTCCTTTTACTAAGCTCATGACTCTTCCTTTTTACTTCTCTGCTAAATTAAAAGCATTCGGAATATAATATCCACAATCTCCCTAATCCATATACCCTATCCTATCTATCCCTATCCCCTCTGCATCTGCAGCCATAAACTCAGTCTTCCCTATGTTATTCTTGGGTGTCATGTTAGACTTACTAAAACATAAACAATAAAATTGTGTATACTAATGGACAAGAAAAATGCAATATAAATTAGGAATATAGGAAGACAAGTATTACCCTTCAGTGCTCAAGAGTGGATGAGACCTGTACAAAATTGGAGCAATTGGCTCTAGAAACAATTTTATTCAGTTCTTCATTGACCCCCACATCTGGCTCCAGGCATCATGTGATTTTCTTTGCTCCCCTTTAAGGAGTAAAAAAAAATCCCAAGGCTTTTCAAGTATTAATTTTGTCCATTTCCTCTTTTTAAATTTTTTCATTTCCCCAAATAAGGCTTCTATGATTGACCTACACATATCGAAGTGTAGGATATGATTGACCTACTTCTATTAAACATCATCTTACTTAATAATACACAGCATTTGACACTGGTGCTAAATCTGTCTTAAAGTACTCTTTTCACCTAACATTTGTAACAACTAGATGTTCTACTATCTTATAAGACAACTATGTTTGAATTACTATAAGACAATCTTTCTTATGTTAGATGTAACCCTGAGCAAGAACTTGTGGCTTGGCAGGTGTGATACATGTTAGATTTCAGCCTCCATTTACCACTTGCCCTCAAGGCAGTTGTCCTTTTGCTAGACTCAATATGCCCAACTAAGCCAGACATCCCTGAAAACAAAACTCTGTCTTAGCTCCTCTTCTATCTTATTGCCTATTGTCATTTCACTTTACCAATCTCTAAAGATGAGAGTCATCCCAGGTCTCAAGTTTTGGGTATTTTCTATTCTCTATTTATGTTAATTCTCTAAATGATCTCATCTAGTCGACTTCATAACTTACATACCATCTATATGTTAATAGCTATTAAATATATATCTTTAGGTTGGACCATTATTTTCCATGATATATAGAACTCTATGTGCAATTGTCTACATAACATCTTGATTAGATGCTCAGTATTATAATACTACAACAGAAATATATTATGTCCAAAGCCAATTCCTGGATTTTCCTCTGCAAATCCCTTCTTTCTTTCTCATCTCAATAACTGGCAACTCAAGTCTCTCATTTTAGCAGGCTGAAGCTTGCCTCCTCTTTTCATAATATATGTCTAATCTATTAGCAAACATTGTTGACTTTAACTTCAACAAACACCTGAATTTAATCACTTCTCATCCAACACATGAATCCAAGTCACCATTCTGTGCTAGAAAGGAGACCATTATAACATTCTTTTGTTTCTCCTCTTATGCCTTTAACACAAGCAATCTGTTATCAAGACACAAACCAGAATAATCTTGTTACAACATAATTCACATTATTTCACTGCTCTTCTCAAAACATTCCAACGACTTTCCTTCTGACTTAGAGTAAAATCCAAGACTTTGCATGGTTTACATGGCTATATATTGTGCATTAATTGTTCGTGTTGCCCTTCCCCTTCTAGCTCCTCTCAAACATGACAAGCTTACCTCTACCTCAGTGTTTTTGCACTGGCTGTTCTGTCTAGAACACCCCCTATGGGTACTCAGGTGGATTCTATATCACTTACTTCAAATAAGACTGATTATTAAATAGCACCTCAGCAGTCTTTCCTATTACTAAGCACATAGTTTTCCTCTCTGCATCCACTTTATGTTTTCCTTACTCATGTTTACACTCCCACAGTGTAAAACAGTGTCTGACACACTATGGGCATTCAATGAATATCTGTTAAAAAAAAGAATGAAAGTGCAATTAGGAGACGATGACATCTTCATAGCTTTAATAACATCTCATCCTTCACATTTTTGTTAGAGGATAACAATGGTACTAATATAAATAGATTATTGTCAGTTACATTAATGATCATTTGCCAGAAAAATAAACTGCCATCATCTTGTCCACTTCTTTATAGAGGGGAGCTCTGATTCTACAAACACTGGCTGGAGATATGGTCTGCATAGGACAACTTATATAATTCTGGATTTAATATTTTTCTCCATAAATGCAAATGGCACATACATTCTCCCACAATTTGCTTTGAAAATTATAGTCCTTTTGATTGCTGATTATTTAAATGACAAATGTGAGGTCCCTTTCTCACTAGATGTAAAATGTAATGTATACAACTTACTCTGTTTAACTAGCATTTTGGAAGCATTTTAAAATGTTTATTCATTTATTTTTGAGAGAGAGAGTATGTGTGAGTAGGGGAGGGAAGAAAGAGACACAAAGAATCCGAAGCAGGCTGCAGGCTCTGGGCTGTCAGCACAGAACCTGATGTGGGGCTCAAACCCTTGAACTTTGAGATCATGACCTGAGGCAAAGCTGGATGCTTAACCAACTGAGCCACCCAGTTGTCCCAGAATAAGACTCTTTTGGAAATAATATTATAACCCAGCTATGGCCACAAATTCATTATAGGTTAAATGCTAACGGTTAGAACAAATCATACATAAAGGATGTATCTTTTTTACTCTTTAGTAATGTGCTGTGTTTTATTACGCACATATCCCTCTCTCTGAAGAATAATATGTTTTAGGCCAAATCAGATGGCAGAGGAAGAATACTATTTATCTGATGATCCCTCCAAAATATAGCTATAAAATCATTTTCTTTGAAATATCTCATGCAGCTGTACTATATGAAATGAATGCTCTGTTTCAATAAGCTTTATTTAACAATAAAGGAAAACTTTCAGGGCATTCGACCCTTCTTAGTGTCTATGTGTGATTATATACTTAGCCAGCATAATTTCCTTTGAGGTTTGAATAATTTATTTCAGAACTTGAGATTCTGCTTTCTACTTCACGATTCTTGAGAAACTTCTCAAGAGAATATCATGCATGCACTACACAACAGTGTAACGTCAACATTGCACCAAGAAAACGGTTGGACAAAAGGATACAATAACCATTTTTTATCAAGTCAAAACAGCCAGTAGATTTGCATTCATGCTTGCCTTCCAAAAAATACTCTAAAAACTATATATGGTGCACCTGGGTGGCTCAGTGGGTTGAGTGTCCAATTTCAGCTTAAGTCATGATCTCACAGTTCGAGTTTGAGCTCTGCATGGGGCTTGCTGGTATCAGTGCAGAGCCCACTTCGGATCCTCTATCCCCTTCTCTCTCTGCCTCTCCTCCTTGGCGTTCTTCATCTCAAAAATAAACAAACATTTAAAAAAAAAAAAACTTTGCATGTTGATCAACATGTTTCTTTTTACCAGTCTTAAAAGTCCAGTTGCAATCACCATATTATACTGTGTAAACTGCAATGTGTCTGCATATATATGCATGCTTATTGGACATAAATGGCAAAAAACCTTATTATTATATACATTGATTATTATATTATAGTACTGGGTGATGAAAATCTTCAAATGAAATCTTTAACTTGGATTTTAGTTAGTCACCAAACATTAATATAAAAATATAGTTCCAGTATTACTGAAAATATTACATAATAAGAGAAAAGGATAAACAAATTGACATACTGATACAGTGATGGCATGTTAAACACTAGCTTCTAGAATCATTTTAACTGCATTTTTTAAATTTATCAATTGTTTTTATTTATTTTTATTTTAAATTATGGTAAAATAACTAAAGCATAAAATTTACCACCTTAATTATTTTTACGTACACAGTCCAGTAATTCTAAGTACATTTGTCCTATTGTACAAATAATCCTCAGAACTCTTTTCATATTTCAAAATTGGAACTCCAAACACATTGAACAATTCCTCATTCTTTCTGATCCCTAGTTCCTGGCAACCATTTCTGGGACAGAAAATTGTTTTTTTGTTTCTTTGAGTTTGACTACTCTAGGCACCTCATATTAGTGGAATCACATAGTATTTGCTCCTTTGCAATTGCTTTACTTCACTTAACATGATGTCTTCACCATTAGTCTGAAATTACTTTTAAAGGCTAAATAATATTCCAGTGTAGGTATATACCATATTTTGATTATCCATTCATCTGTCAATGGACACTTTGGTTTCATCCATCTTTTTGCTTTTGTGAATAATGCTGTTATGAACATGGATGTACAAATATCTATTTAAGGGGCGCCTGGGTGGCTTAGTCGGTTAAGCGTCTGACTTTCGCTTAGGTCATGATCTCGCGGTTTGTGGGTTCGGGCCCCGCGTCGGGCTCTGTGCTGACTGCCAGCTCAGAGCCTGGAGCCTGTTTCAGTCTGTGACTCCCTCTCTCTCTGACCCTCCCCTGCTCACGCTGCTGTCTCTCTCTCTCCTAGAAATAAATAAAAACCTTTAAAAAAATATCTATTTAAGGCTCTGTTTTTTATTATTTTGATATATACTTCAGTATACACCAAAAGGTATATATACAAATTCCACCCAAAAGTGGAATTGCTGTTTCATATGATAATTCTATTTTTAATTTGTCAAGAACTGCTGAACTATTTCCTTTAACAGCTACACCATTTTAAATTCCCACCAACAGTGCACCAGAATTCCAGTTTCTCCACAATGGTACTGACACTCACTATTATTTTTTAAGTAGTAGCCATCCTAATGGATGTGGGGTGGTATCTCATTGTGAGTTATTTCACTGATTGTTTTTATCAACAGGCTTTTTTAGTAGAGACTAGTTGAAATGATCTGGTTGAGGAAAAATGAGATGAAAAAATAGGAGTAGAATGGCATTACTAGGGAAAGATAATTAGAAAAAAATACAAAAAGACCATTATAAACATTATTAGGTGCTATAGTATGATGAAAATATAATCTCTAATGAAAGACACAAATTTTACTCTAGCAACATAAGTGTTTCAAAGTGAATTGTACTTTAGATCTTAAGGCCACCTAAAAGAAGTATTTATTATGGCTCCCTGGGCTGTTGGAAACAAATTAAATGTGAGATTACTTAAATGTAGCTAAAGCAAAGAGCTTTTTTTTTTTCCTAATCACAAAAAAGAGATTCACGTGCTTGGCATGCAAAGATAAGTCACTTTCTTTCCCTTAAGTAGCTTACTCTCAGGTCAAGGTTTAAAATATATGTATCTTGATGTGGGCAATAACGGTAGTTAGTATTTTCAATGTTTTCATCTCTGCCCTTGAAAGAAAACATATTTTATATTACCCTCACCCACGTAAAAGATATATATTAATAAACCACCTATATTTTCCAGGTCCTTACAGAATCTATTACCATATATAGTCTTGTCTGTGAATATGACTTCTCAGAATATATTTGAAATTTAGGCAGATGTGGTAGCTCTACCAGAAATGTCCCTATTTTACAAAAACAAAAAAAAAGTACATATAAGTGCCTTAAAAATACTATAAAGTAACTGTTACATGAAGACCACTTAAAAATTACTGAAGTCAGTCACCATCAGACAGATCTCAGTAGTTTCAACACCAGCTACAGCGCTCTGCTGTTTCCATTCATACTGCTCTCCTCAGCACCTTCTCCCTCAGGTTCCCGGATTCTAGTATTATCTTGGTTTTAAATCAGTAGAACTCCTCCTTACAGAAGGTGTTATATATATAACTAGATGATGGGTACGGTATTACTGTTAGAATTGCTCCCAAGGCATTCTCCAAAAGAAGCACTTTTAGTAGAAATGAGAACATTTCTCAGCCCATTTTTATAGCATAAAGTAAGCACTACTCTTTACCAAGAAATCTTGAAAAGCCAAAGATGGCTTTAAAAATTCATGCTATGAATTCACCCTCTGAAGTCTATTCCCATAAAATTAATGAAAGAAGCCATGAAATTTTCCTAAAGCAAAACAAACCCTAAATAAAATATTCAAATGTTTCAGATTCAGACAAGTCTTTTAAGGAAACAGAAACATTAATGAAATACAATTCATAAGAACTTAAGTATAGTTTGCTATAAACTCTTATCTCAAGACTTGTATTTTAATAAGAAGTTTTCAGTTTTAGTTCATATTGAACATACCATGACCAGACATATTCTCTCCTAACAGTGGTTAAGACAATCCTCCTTAGTAGATGACTTCATGTTAGATATATCTTCCCTAAGTGAAATCAGCTTACCTGAAGTTGCACCCCATAGAAAATTTGGCTTACTAATGCTTTATTAATTATGGCTAACAAAATCTTTATGGTAATATACCAAACCAGGTATTGATATACAGTTTTTTTTAATCAAGAAACAATATTAAGTTGAGAATGCTTAAACAATCCCTAGATAACAAATTATAACTATGTTATACTGCTAAGATAGTAGAACCATATTATTTCTATAAAGAAATACTGAATATGAATATTCTGAGTTAATTTCTAATTTTTTTCTTCACTAGGAAGAAAATCCAATGTGACTTATAATGTATCTTTTGGACTAATTACTCTACTGAACAAGTATTTATAGAATATCTTCCTTGCATCAGGCACTGTACTAGGTGCTGGGGATAGACAATGATGTTCCTGGAGTTTACTGTTATTCTTCTCATCCTTATTGTATCCAACTGAGTCTGATATTGTCTTAACAAATTCTTTGTGTCCTATGTTATTCTCTTGCTTCATATCACTATTTACAGAACAATTCCATCTCTACATCTGAATTTGCTCAAAGTTAATTTGAAGTACACAGTGTTTATCACCTCCTGAGGAGTTTAACTCCAATAACATCTCTGCTGAGTGCTAATGACTTACTGTCCTCTAAAGGGAATTTCTCCATGTTTACTTACCCTTTGTGACAATTCTGCCCTTAAACCTAGTTCACTGTGTTCTGAACTGAGTCCTTTGCTTCTCTGTGACATGTTCATGCTGTAAAATGAAAGGAATATTGTCTCACTGGCTCCTTCATTAGAGGAGCAATTTCCTGCTTGGGATAGGGCTGAGAACACATTCTTCTATCAAACAAAACTTTAGCTGCCAATAAACATGCCTTGGTGAAGGAGTTTGTTAGTATCTCTACTTGACCACTGAGTGTCATCTTAAGATGTGCTATGAAAGCACATCTTGATAAGTAGCAGCAACTATAGCCGTATTTTTGTTTTAACATTTCCTGAAATATATTATCTTGTCAAAACTTAAGGAGTTGAAAATATCAATGAAAATCAGGATACAAAAGAATTATGATCAGAGGACTATTAAATAAATACACACTTCAGGTGGGTAAAGAAAAGACTTCTGCACAAACTCCAAAGAGCAAATGAAATGACAGCTCACAGGTGAATGAAACTAAATAAAAAGACATATAATTTTTCTGAATCATAGGCAACAGCATAGTCTGTTTCATTAAAGCTGAATGAAATGGTTCTTATCAATTCTGAATATTAATCTGGGTATCTCTAAAATGCTACTAGTTCTAAAAGAGAGAAAGAGCCTGAAAGGGTAGTAAGGTAGAGATAACAAAGCAAACTTTAATTTTGGTTTGTAAATTTGCTGTTTTTCTTTTAACCATGACGTTAGCTAAGAAACATTTGAAGAACCTTCAGAAGACTATAGGGAAAAAATGCTCAAGAATACCCAGATCAGGATGATTATTTAGAATCACATATCAAAGACATAGTACAGTTTCTAGTGAGACAAAAAGAAAGATACAGGAACACTTATAATCTGACAAGAAGAAAAAAAATTATCACTGTGAATCAAACGGATTCAGTTGGAGAGTTAAAATTATAAACACTGAAAGTAATGAGGAAAATGGTAGAGTGATAAAAAAACAGCACAGAAACTACTTCTCTCCCTAGGAAGGATGTACTCAAACCAGATTGTTTACTCTGTAATAGAAAAACTGAAAATTTCAGCTTTCCAAGACCTATTGCCTCTTGAAAGATGTTCACATATTATTAGGGGTTACTGATGTTAAATTTAGACATTCTCTTTTAGAGGTTTGAATATTATCTAGAAGTTAAACTAATGAAATACTTCTCAATGAAACACTAGACTTTACTTTAAAATTTTTAAATCTTAGCTGAAGTTTATACAGTTCATATTTCTTTCCAAAGTACATTGAAATTGGTCTTAGCAGTATTTTTTTTGATATAACACACATTAAGCTAAAAGCTTCTGAAGCAGAGGAAACTAACAAAAACTAATAAAAAGGCAACTTATGGAATGAAGACAATATCTGCAAATAATATATCTGATCAGGGTTAATATAAAAAAAATAAGGAACCCAACAGCGCAATAGTACAAAACTCAAATAAACCAATTTAAAATGTTTTAAAAAACATTTTCCCAAAGAAGACATAAATACGTCTAATAGCATGAAAAGGTAGTCAAAATCACTAATTATCTGGGAAATGCAAATCAAAACCACAAGGAGGTATCATTTCACATCTGTTTTATTATAAAAAAAGATAAGAGATAGCAAGGGTTAGCAAAGGTGTGGAGAAAAGGGAGCCCTTGTATACTACTTATGTGGAGGTAAATTGGTATAGCCATTTGATAACCCGCAGAAAAAAAAACAGAACTCCCGTATGACTGAACAATCCCATTTCTATGTATATATCCAAAGGAAATGAGATAAGGATCTTGAAGAGATCTCTGCACTACCATGTTCATTGCAGCTCTATTCACTATTGCAAAGGAGTATTATTCAGCCATTAAAAAATCAGTAAATCTTGCCATTTACAGTAAAATATATAAAACTAGAGGACATTATTCTAAGTGAAATAAGCCAGACACTGAAAGACAAACACTGTAAATCTCACTAAAATGTGGAATTTTAAAAAGTTGAACTCATACAACCATAGTAAGATGGTTGCTGAGGGCTGAGGTATGGGAGAAAGGAGGAAATGTTTATCAAATGGTAAAAACTTTCAGTTGTAAGATGAACAAGTTTTGGGTACCTAATGTACAGTATGGTAACCACAGTTACTAATATTGTATTATATACTTGAAATTTGCTGAGAGTAGGTTTTAAGTGTTTTCATTACAAAAATAAGTTACGTATGTGAGGTGATAAATGTGTTAATAATAATTAAGTTGTCATAATCATTTCACAATGTGTGTATATATATAACATAATCATGTTGTACGCTCTAAATATATATAATTTTTATTTGTTAATGACACCTCAATAAACTAGAAAAAAAAAAGTCACCTAAAATATAAAAACCCAAATTATAGTAGGCCAGTCCTTCACTCAGCAAACACTTATTACATGCATATAACTAGTCAACACTGGTCAAGGCATCAGGTAATATGGAGTCTACATTCTAGAGAAGTAGTAGGAAAAAAAATTACATGTTTATAAACAATAACTATGAAAAATACATTTTGTAATAAATTAAAAGTAATAATTTGACCAAAATATTATATCAAAACAATAAATGTAGGGTTACCTAATTTCTATATGATTGTTATAGAAGGGCTTTTTGGTGATTAAAAAAGAACTTCACATAGGAAACAGGTGAGCAGTCAGAGTGGTGGCCAGAAGCACATACTCGTAGTGAGGCAACTTTTCTATTGTTGTAAATGGATGCATAAAGGTACTAGGGAAGAAAAGAGTACGGCTTTTTCTAGAAAAAGAAGCAAAAGGTTTCTGAAGCTTAGTGGTTATTAGAAGAGTATAAAATGAGGTTAGAGATAAAATTAGGTTTCATATTGAGGTCCAACACACCTTGCTAAGGAGTATGAGTAGTGTTCTTAGTGCACTGAAAGCCACTAATTTTAAGCTGAGAAGTTAAATGACCCAGTTTATATTTAGGTGGATCACCTTCACTGCTTATTACATGGGGAAAGTGATTGGAGTGGGCATAGGCAGAGGCCAAAAATCAGTTGGTAGGGTATTGTAATAGTTAACAATACTTATTAACAATAGTTAATAGATGATGATAGCCTGTGGACAAAAGAATGGCAGTGGAAATGGAGATATGGAAATACATTTAAGATATATTTTGGGAGCAGACCGGACAAGATAATTGACAGAATATGAAGATGAAGGAGAGGGAGGAATACATAATAACTCTTAAAATTTAGTAATTAATGGTGCTATTTACTAGGAAAGGAATACATTTGGGGGAGGAGGATGTCATATAAAGGGGACACATGAGTCCTTTATAAGGGTAAAGTAAGGTTTAGTTTAGAAATTTACTCACTGCATGAGTCCTTGTCCTCTCACTATCCTTCGTGTAGTGTACGTAGATCTGGTCTAACTTGACTCACCAAGCAACATTCTCCAATAAAGGGACCACCTTTCCCATTGCTCTACTTTATAAGTAAAGGGGTATAAACAGTATTTTCTTTATCAGCAAATAATCCCAGTCTCCTAATAAAGAAAAGGGCATCATAATGGATGCCTCTAGAGCTCAGCTATTGGTTGGCACTCAAAATCTTCCTCTTGTTAACTGGTTCTCTCTTTCTCTCGCTCGCTCGTTCGTTAAATTTTGCTAAGTTCCTAACAGAGGAATGGAAATGAGCATACAAAGCTATCTGCATCTGACTGTCCTCAGGAGAAGAGTAAGAAGCAGAAAACTGGCAAGTAGACAATGAATATGGTAAGAGGTTGTCTGCTTTAATGAAATATATTTGGGCTTTACTGCACGTGATGATCATAGTATCAGTAGTTAGAAACATGGAAAGAAGACAGCATAAAAGATTTTGCAAAATTTCAGTAATTACAATGTGGGCAGAAGAACACCTGAGAAAGGAGAGGAAGGAGAGACTGATACAGTCGAAAAAAAATTCATCATAGTTTCACACAACCTGAGGTTTGGGGGCCTTGAGATGGAAGCTCTGGTCAGCTGTATAGAACACTATGAACATTTTTAACTATTGATAAAGAATCTGATTGCTTACCACACCTGTTCAAAAAAAAGTAATTTAGTTCAAAACAATTCAATAGGCTACTGAGAATTGTGAGGGGATACTAAATGGTGTACTAGAATTTACTTAAGAGAAAAATTCACATTTCTAAAATACTTCCTCTTAACGATGAACTTATGTCCCAAATAGTATGTGAAATGTCTGTGTCAGTCAAATGAGGAAGTCATAAAATTAAGTGAACATTTCTCCTGGATTGGTTCACACCTTGTTATCAGTTTTGACCTCATTAGCTCCTGGTCTAGAATCTAGAGTGATATTTCTTGTGCCAGTCATTCCTTAAGCTATCATACCACTGCTTGATATTCCCTAAATCACATTATAGTATTTGAAATGACTATTGCTTACATAATGCTTTCATGGGGACTATAAGTGTTGCATTTTCACTACATTTATGTCAGCCTAGACAAAATTTCATTGAAATTCATATGTGTGTTAAAATTATACAGATGGCTATCCATCTGTGTCATGAAATACACTGATGCATAAGGCTTAAAAATGCAAGCTAGAAAAAAAAATCAGACAGGTTATATGATAACAAATGCCAATTAGAATGAAACCTCATTTAAAATTAATGTTATTTTAATAGCTTTGTGTCCTTCAATATGTCCTCATCAAGACCAAATAAAGTGTAGGTAGACTTTCAAATACTAAGATGTTATAAAAGTTTAATTCTTAAGAGTCAATTATTTTTCATTTGCTTTGATAACTACCATAAACTATAAGTTATTCATAACTACAACTCTCTAAAATAGATTCACATTTCTACCTGAAATGATATATCTAAGTACAAATACTTATTTAAATGTCTACTTGCTGAAATTAAATGCTTACAGTTTTTCAATAAAATATATATATATAAAGATATATATGACCTTGAATTGTTCTTACTTTGTAAATTTATGAACTTATTTTGTCTGTATCTTCTCGGTCTTCTATCTCATTACATGTCTTTTTATGCTTTCTAAACACTTTAATAGCTGAAATTTGTCTTCATTTTATTCCTCCAAGGTCAGTTATGAAGGAGATAACATGCTCCATACAAAAATTCAAGTTTTGGGGTGCCTGGATGGGTCAGTCGGTTAAGCATCCAACTTCAGCTCAGGTCATGACCTCACGGTTGGTGGGTTCAAACCCTGCGTCGGGGCTCTGTGCTGACAGCTAGCTCAGCCTGGAGCCTGCTTCACATTGTGTGTCTCCCTCTCTCTCTGATCCTCCCCTGCTCCTGCTGTCTCTCTCTCTCACTCAGAAATAAAAACATTAAATTTTTTTTTTAAAAATTCAAGTTTTACAATTTATCATTCTTCTAAATCTAAACCATCATTATCATAAGATTTTGAAAGTAACACAAAACTTAAGCTGTTCAAGTTTTGCTTTCTTTCCTAGCTACAAATTCTTAACAATATTCTAACACCTTCCACCTACTTTGTGCCTCTGTGTCCACAGGAGTAAAATAAAAGTATCCAAATAATATTTATTAAAAAATGGGCAACCTAAACCTGTTAAACTATTCCAGATGAAGACACAATGATCCGAAGGAGAAGGATAAGGAGAGAAGAGAAGGAGAGGATGGGGGAAAGAGCTGGGAGGCGATGAGGAGAAGAAACTCTAATCACAGGGGAATTCAGCATGAACTTGCAAGTGTTAACAGATGTGCAATATTTAAGTCCATGAAATCTGAGGCTTCCTAGAGAAATATAGAGACAGCATCTTTCCTGATAATAAGTTACCTATTTAAGTTGATTTTATCCTATTAAAATATCATGGAACCTAGAAAAGAAATATAATAATTTTCTGGTAATGTTAGAGACTTAAAAAATTATGAAATGTTTAGTTTAATTTCAGTCTCAGAAAGCACTTTAAATTCAATTTCATTTACTTTTTTTGGACATCTTAAATCAAATTACTCATGTGGACCATCAGTTACAGATTTCCACCCAATTTTACACCTGAGCTGACTGAGTCAGGAGGAATTAAATAACGTGTGCAACTCACAAGTTGAGTTAATGATGCAGTTGAAGGTAGAAAATGGCACCTTTTGTCTTACTTTTAGCCATTACCTCCTAACACTTAAACAACTTTTCCTTACCATTGGATGGAGAATTGCACATTCAGAAGCCAGATACATTAATGAGCAATCAGTAAGCTGCTATTTAATGATTTAAAAAAGAAATCTTCAAAATACAATTGGCAAACAATTGCACTTTGTGCAAGTGTTCAACATAGAAAAATGATTCCTAATATTCTTTAATTTTCTCATCACCCCTTCCCCCCATTAATTACAATTAATCTTATAGGTGGCGTCTCAAGGTCTTATCACTCTTATGTCCAGTTTTATGCAAATTTCCTACCTTACACGCGAGTTTGGGTTATCTAGCTTCATTTATTCATTAATTCAATCACTTATCTATACTGAAACTGCTAGATTCTGGCTT
>JAESUZ010002868.1:26490-55635 GCA_017311185.1 Proteles cristata cristata | reverse complement strand
TCCTTCCTTCCTTCCTTTCCTTCCTTCCTTCCTTCCTTCCTTCCTTCCTTCCTTCCTTCCTTCCTTCCTTCCTTTTCCTTTCTTTCTTTCTTTCTTTCTTTCTTTCTTTCTTTCTTTCTTTCTTTCTTTCTTTCTTTCTTTCTTTCTTGGGGAGGGAGTCAGTAGCGTTTACTTGAATGCCTGAAACTTAGTTTAGTGGACCAGGAATTTGTACTAACTGCTTGGTGGATTGGCTTACAGCTTTGTATAAGAATTGCTAATTTTTTAATGTTTATTTATTTTGAGAGAGAGAGAGAGCGTGAGTGCAAGAGCACACATGCATGGGAGTGGGAGAGGGGCAGAAACAGAGAGGGAGAGAATCCCAAGCAGGCTCCACACTGTCAGTGCAGAGCCTGACACAGGGCTTCATTCCATGGAGCATGAGATCATGACCTGAGCCGACACCAAGAATCAGATGCTCAACTGACAGCCGCCCAGGCATCTTGATCTGGCTCTTAATATGCTTCTTACTCAAAGGTGTTAAATATGTTATATACATTCTACCTATTTATTATATATCATTATACATCACTCATTTGTAATTTTGGTTTTTAATCCTGGGCACAAGTATTATTTTGAACTTAAGTAAAAAATAACAATTTCGGAGAGAGGCAAGATGGCAGAGAAGTAGGGACCTCCATACATTTCACTCGCCCCCATCTCTCAAACAGAGAAGGCCTGAAGCCATAGGAACACTTACAGAACCCAGGAGGTTGAGAGGAAAAGGAGAGAGTCTGCTGAGAAAAACTTATAGTGTGATTGCGAACTGGGGAAGATAAAAATGGGCGGGGACTGGAGACATGGAGGGAGGGGAAGGAGTCCCCTTTGTGGGGAACCGCAGTGAGTCTAGGGGAAAAGAAAGAGTGGCCAAAACTGCTCAAGACACTGTCCTTGTCGCTGGAGAAGAGAAAAACCTTGGTTTGGGACACAGAGGGATCTGGTTTTCTGCTGTCCAGCTGACCCTAGGTGGGACGCACTGGTCCCAGGTGACCCCAGGAGAAACTTCTCCTCACTTGCTAGCTCGACCTGGCACGTTTGTGCTTCTGGCTCTACTCTATCCCCAGGGGGGAGCTTGGAGGGACTTGCCTGCGAGTTTATATTTAGGGTGATATCAATGGGGCATGCAGACTGAGATCTGGAAACGAGGCCTGGCTTGGGATATAGAGCATAGCCCATCTTGGCTACGACCATGGCACAGAGAGATCAGACCCAAAAGAGTGAGTTGCAATGCTTGATTCGAGAAGGGACTGGGGCGCCACCATTTTTCTCCTCACAACCACCAAGGCAGGAACTCAGGGAGCAGCTGGTGGGTCGCAGTGGAGGCTAAGACCCCCTTACACCAAACCATGCCCACCCCCACACCCAGAGCTGCCTTTTTTTTTTTTTAACCAGAGCCCGGGGCAAGACCGACATGGATGCACTGCCCTGATTAATTCTGGCCACTGGCTTGCTGAAACAGTCACATTTAATCCATTCTCTGGATGTATATTCTACACCTCCACTGCTACCTTTATATCTCTCTCTCTCTGGAATATATCTGGAATAGTCAGAGTATATAGTTTCTCTGAGTAGCATTATCTTCATTTCTTTCACCTCACCTCTAACCATATTCCCCTTTTTCTGTCTCTGAATAAGCCTCTTAGTCTCTCTGCCTGGTCATTTCATTTCTAATTTTCCTTCCTCCCTGCCCGGTCATTTCTCTCTTTGTATATGTTCCTCCATCAGCACTGCACACACCCGGCTGGGAATACTGGTTCTATGCTTTTACACTGTCCTTTGTCTATTGGGTTTTCCTTTTCTCTTTTGTTCTTTTTTTATTTTTAATGTATTTTTATTTTTATTATTTGTCTTCCCTCCTTCTTCTTTTTTCTGTCCCTTCCTTTTTTTCTTTCTCTTTTTCCCTTTTGGTTTGCATGTTTGTTGGATTTGTCTGTGCAATTGTGTGCCTTTGTTCCCTGTATGTTTGTCTGTCTGTTATCGTTTCCAGGGCTACATCAAGAAACAAGCCAAAGTACACCTGGTAGAGTCCCTAATACCACTGCAAGTAGGGAAATAAAATAACCAAAGTCTCAACAAGAGAGACAAAGAGACACCATTCAAAGAACACTTCCTGAACAGACAGGCTCTGGACAACCAAGGAGCCTTCTTTAATACAGCAGTACTCACAAGTGCAGAGTGCATAAAAAGCTTTTAAAACTAACAAAAGACAGAAAGCTAACCAAAATGATGAAATGGAAGAACTCTCCTCTAAAGAAATTCCAGGAAGAAATGACAGATAAAAAACTGCTCAAAACAGATATAAGCAACATAACTGAACAAGAATTTAGAACACTAGTCATAACATTAATCGCTGGGCTTGAAAAAGGCATAGAAGACATCAGAGAAACTATTGCTACAAAGACTATGGAGCTTAAAAATAGTTATGATGAATGAAAAAATGCGATAAATGAGATGCATAAAAATGGAGGCATACAATGCACGGATTGAAGAGGAAGAAAGGAGAATAAGTGATTTATAAGACACAATTATAGAAAAAAAGAAAGCTGAGAAAAAGAGAGATTAAACTGATCCAGGAACACGAAGGAGAGTTTGAGAGCTCAGTGATACAATCAAATGGAACAATATCTGTATCATAGGAATTCCAGAAGAGGAAAAGAGAGGGAAAGGCACTGAAGGGGTACTTGAACAAATTATAGCAGAGAACTTCCCCAATCTGGGGAAGGAAACAGTCATTGAAATACAAAAGGCACAGAGAACTCCCTTCAGATGTAACTTGAATCGATCTTCTGCACAACATATTATAGTGAAACTGGCAAAATATAAGGACAAAGAGAGAATTCTGAAAACAGCTAGAGATAAAAGAGCCCTAACATACAAAGGGAAACCTATCAGAGTGGTGACAGACCTATCTACTGAAACTTGGCAGGCCAGAAAGGAATGGCAAGAAATCTTCAATGTGATGAACAGAAAAAATATGCACCGAAGAATCCTCTATCCAGCAAGCCTGTCATTCAGAATAGAAGGAAAGATAAAAGTCTTCCCAGATAAACAAAAATGGAAAGAATTCGTCACCACTAAACCAGCCCTAAAACAAATCCTGAGGGGGACTCTCTGAGGGAAATGTTCCAAGGAACACAAGGTACCAGAGACACCACCACAAGCATGAATCCTACAAAGGACACAATGACTCTAAACCCATATTTTTCAATAATAACACTGAGTGTAAATAGGCTAAATGCCCCAATCAAAAGACATAGGGTAGCAGAATAGATTTTAAAAAATCCATCTATTTGCTGTCTATAAGAAACTCATTTTAGACCTTAGTATACCTTCAGATTGAAAGTAAGGGGATGGAAGACAAAAGAAAGCTGGAGTAACTGTACTTATACCAGACAAACTAGACTTTAAGGTAAAGGCAGTAACAAGGGATGAAGAAGGGCATTATATATAATTACAGGGTCTATCTATCAGGAAGAGCTAACAATTATAAATGTCTACGTACTGAATACGTAGGGGACTTTAATACTCTGCTTACAGCCTTGGAAAAATCATTAAATAGAAAATCCCTAAATAAACAATGGACTTGAATGACACATTGGACCAGATGGATTTGATAGATGCATTTAGAACTCTACATCCTGTGGCCATGTAATTCACTTTCTTCTCAAGTGCGCATGGCACATTCTTCAAGATAGATCACATACTGGGACAGAAAGGAGCCCTCAATAAATATAAAAGAATTCAGTTCATACCATGCACACTTTCACATGTGCTATGAAACTTTAAACACTATGAAATGCTATGAAACTTTAAATCAATCACAGCAAGAAGTCTGGAAAACCTCCAAAAACATGGAGGTTAAAGAACACCCTACCAAAGAACAAATGGGCCAATCAGGTAATTAGAGAAGAAATTTTAAAAAATATGGAAACTAATTAAAATGAAAATACACCAATCCAAACTCTATGGGATCTGGCGAAAGCTATCCTAAGAGGAAAGTGCATTGCACTCCAGATCTATTTCAAGAAATTAGAAAAAGCGCAAGTACAGATCTAACAGCACACCTAAAGGAACTAGAAGGAGAGCAACAAGAGCACCCCAAACCCAGTAAGAGAAGAGAAATAATAAAAATCAGGGCAGAAATAAACAATATAGAAACCAAACCAAAACAAACAAACAAACAAACAAACAGTTGAATAGATCAATGAAATGATCAGTTCAATGAAACCAAGAGTTGGTTTTTTGAAAAAATAAACAAAATTGACAAACCTCTAGCCAGGCTTCGAAAAAAAAAAGAGAGAGCACTCAAATAGACAAAATCATGAATGAAAATGGACTTATTACAACCAACCCCTCAGAAATACAAGCAATTATCGGAATGCTATGAAAAATTATATGCCAACAAGCTGGAAAACCTGGAAGAAATGGACAAATTCCTAAACACACACTCACTATCAAAATTCACAGGGGAAGAGATAGGAAATCTGAACAGACCCAAAATTAGTGAAGAAATTGAATCAGTTATCAAAAATCTCCTAACAAAGAAGAGCCCTGGACCAGATGGCTTCCCTGAAGAATTCTACCAGACGTTTAAAACAGAATTAATACCCATTCTACTCAAGCCATTCCAAAAAATAGAAATCGAAGGAAAACTTCTGGACTCATTCTACAAAGCCAGCATCACTTTGATTCCCAAGCCAGACAGAGACCCAGCAAAAAAGAAAACTACAGGCCAATATCCTTGATGAACACGGATGCAAAAACCCTCAACAAGATACGTGCAAATAGAATCCAACAGCACATAAAAAGCATTATCCACCATGATCAAGTGGGATTCATTCCTGGGTTACAGGGATGGTTCAATATTTGCAAATCCATCAATGTGATACATCACATTAACAAACGAAAAGATAGGGGCGCCTGGGTGGCTTAGTCGGTTAAGCGTCCGACTTTCTCTTCGGTCATGATCTCGCGGTTCGTGGGTTCGAGCCCTGCGTCGGGCTCTGTGCTGACTGCCAGCTCAGAGCCTGGAGCCTGTTTCAGTCTGTGACTCCCTCTCTCTCTGACCCTCCCCTGCTCACGCTGTCTCTCTCTCTCCTAGAAATAAATAAAAATATTTAAAAAAAAAACAAAAGAAAAGATAAAAACCATACGGTCCTATCAATAGATGCAGAAAAAGCATTTGACAAAATACAGCATCCTTCTTAATAAAGACTCTCAAGAAAGTCGGGATAGAAGGAACTTACTGAAACATCATAAAAGCCATCTATGAGAAGCCCTCGGCTAACATCATCCTCGATGGGGAAAAACTGAGAGCTTTCCCCCTGAGATCAGGACCACAATAGGGATGTCCACTCTCACCACTGTTGTTTAACGTAGTGCTGGAAGTCCTAGAATCAGCCATCAGACAACAAAAGGAAATAAAAGACATCAGAATTGGCAAAGAGGAAGTCAAACTTTCACTTGTCGCAGATGACATGATACTCTACATAGAAAACCTGACAACCTCCACCAGAAGCCTACTAGAACTGATCCAAAAATTCAGGAAAGTTGCAGGGTATAAAATCAACACACAGAAATTGGTTTCATTTTTATACACCAACAATGAAGCAACAGAAAGAGAAATCTAGAAACTGATCCCATTCACAATTGCACAAAAATCATAAAATACCTAGGAATAAACTTAACCAAAGATATAAGAGATATGTATGATGAAAAGTATAGAAAACTTATGAAGGAAATTAAAGAAGACACAAAGAAATGCAAAAACTTTCCATGCTCATGTAATAGAAAAATAAATATTGTTAAAATGTCATTACTACCGAAAGCAATCTACTCGTTCAATGCAATCCCAATCAAAATGGCAGCAGCATTCTTCTCAAAGCTAGAACAAACCATTCTAAAATTTTTATGGAACCACAAAAGACCCCGAATAGCCAGAGTAATATTGAAGAAGAAAACCAAAACGGGAGGCATCATCATCCCAGATTTTAGCCTCTACTACAAAGCTGTCATCATTAAGACAGTATGGTATTGGAACAAAAACAGACACGTAGACCAATGGAATAGAATAGAGAACTCAGAATTAGATCCAAAAATGTAAGGCCAACTACTCTTTGACAAAGTGGGAAAGGGTATCAGTGGAAAAAAGATAGCCTCTTTAACAGATGCTGCTGCGAGAACTGGACAGCAACATGCAGAAGAATGAAACTAGATTATTTTCTTACACCATACACAAGAATAAATTCAAAATGGATAAAGGATCTGAATGTGAGACAGGAAACCATCAAAATCCTAGAGGAGAAAGCAGGAAACAACCTCCTTGACCTCCACCGCAGCAATTTATTACTTGACACATCTCCAAAGGCCAGGGAATCAAGAGCAAAAATGAACTATTGGGACCTCATCAAGATAAAAAGCTTCTGCACGGCAAAGGAAACAATCCATAAAACTAATAGACAACCAATGGAATGGGAAAAGATAGTTGGAAATGACACATCAGAGAAAGGACTAGTATCCAAAATCTATAAGGAACTCACCAAACTCCACATCTGAAAAACAAACAATCCAGTGAAGTAATGGGCAGAAGACATGAACAGACACTTTTCCAAAGAGGACATCCGGATGGCCAACAGACACATGAAATGATGCTCAGAGTCCCTCCTCATCAGGGAAATACAAATCAAAACCACCTCACGCAGGTCCAAGTGGCTAAAATGAATAAATCAGGTGACTCTAGATGCTGGCGGGGATGTGGAGAAAGAGCACCCTCCTACACTGTTGGTGGGAATATAAACTGCTGTAGCCCTCTGGAAAGTAGTGTGGAGGTTCCTCAAAAAATTAATAATAGAACTCCCCTATTACCCAGCAATAGCTCTGCTAGGAATTGACCCGAGGGATACAGGAGTGCTGACGCATAGGAGCACATGTACCCAAATGTTCATAGCAGCATTCACAACAATAGCCAAAACATGGGAAGAGCCTAAATGCCCATCAACAGACGAATGGATCAAGAAGATGTGGTTTATCTATACAATGGAATACTTCATGGCAATGAGAAAGAATGAAATCTGACCATGTGTAGCAACATGGATGGAACCTGAGGGTGTTATGCTGAGTGAAATAAGTCAGGCAGAGAAGGACAGATACCATATTTTTGCGCTTATAGGAGGATTAGGAGGAACTTAAGGGAGGACCATGGGGGAGAAGAATAGGAAAAATAGTGGGGGCGTGGGAGGGAGGCAAACCATGAGAGTCTCTTGAATGCTGAGAACAAACTGAGGGTTGATGGGGGTGGGAGAGAAGGGAAGGGGGTGATGGGCATGGAGGAGGGCACTTGTGGGGATGAGCACTGGGTGTTATATGGAAACCAACTTGACAATAAAGTATTAAAAAATAACAATTTGATCACAAACCTGGTTTTATAGAGCAACTTCTCTTTCCTCATTTTTCTCTAGTTGCTCATTACTGTATTCTTTTTCTCTACTTATATGAACTTCTGAACATTCCTAGACCTTTTTATATTTTGTCATGGATATAGTTGCAAAGGTATTTTATTTTATTTTATTTTATTTTATTTTATTTTATTTTATTTTATTTTATTTTATTTTGTAAGGATATTCTTTTATTTATTTACTCATTTATTTATTTAGTTATTTCATCAGTTTTGATTATATGTCACTTTATCAGATGTGCAGGTTGGTGTAACCATTACTGCAATCAAGACAGAGAATTATTCTCATACCATGAAGGTCTTCCATGTTTTACTCCTTTCTGCTCATCCTCCTTCCGCATTTCTCCATCTTCCCCTAACCATTCCTAACACCTACACCCACTAATTTGTTTTATCATTTTAAGAATGCTATTCAAATAGAATCATACAAGAAGTGACCTTTTGAGATTCACTTTTTAAATTCAGTGTATGTAGTTGAGAACCATCAAGTTGTTGCATCTGTCAACAGTTCTTTTTTTTTTTTATTTGCTTTGTATGGTTCATCTTTTTATCCCGTGGTATGGATATATCACCGTTTATTTAACCATTCACCCATTGAAGGTCATTTTGGTTATTTTGGGTTTTGGCTGTTACAAATAAAGTTGGTATCAACAATCATAGATGGGTTTTGTGTGGATATATGGTTTCTTTTGTCTGGGATTAATCTCGGGTAACATTGCTGTGTTGTATGTGCATATTTCTTTTTTTTTTTTTTAAAGAAACTTTGTGTTTTCCATTATACATCCCCACAAGCCATGTAGGGGAAATTCAGTTTCTCAGAATCCTTGCCAGTATTTGGTATTGTTAGTATTTTTTAGTTTAGTTGTTTTGATGGGGTGCATCTCATCGTAGTCATATCTCATATTGCAATTCCCTGATGGCTAGTGATGTGGAAAATTTTGTCATGTGTTCATTTGCTATCTATACATCATCTTATGAGAAATGTTTCCTTATATTATTTTGCCCATTTTCTATTTTTCTTTTTATAATATAATTTATTGTCAAGTTAGCTAACATACAGTGTATACAGTGTGCTCTTGGATTTGGGAGTAGATTTCCATGATTCATCACTTACAGAAAACACCCAGTGCTCATCCCAACATGTGCCCTCTTCAATGCCCATCACCCATTTTCCCTCCTCCCCACCCCTCCATCAACCCTCAGTTTCTTCTATGTATTTAAGAGTCTCTTATGGTTTGCCTCCCTCTCTGAAACTATTTTTTTTTTACCTTTCCCTTCCCCCATGGTCTTCTGTTAAGTTTCTCAAGTTCCACATATGAGTGAAAACATATGATTTCTGTCTTTCTCTGACTGACTTATTTCACTTGGCATAAAACCCTCCAGTTCCATCCAGATTGTTGCAAATGGAAAGATTTCATTCTTTCTCATCGATATATATATCGATATATGATATCATATATGATATATATGATATATATATATATATATATATATATATATATATATATATATATCACATCTTTTTTATCCATTCATCAGTTGATTGACATTTGGGCTCTTTCCATTATTTGGCTATTGTTGATAGCACTGCTATAAACATTGGGGTTCATGTGCCCCTATGAATCAGCACTCTGTATCCTTTGGGTAAATTCCTAGTAGTGCTATTGCTAGGTTATAGGATAATTCAATTTCTAGTTTTTTCAGCAACCTACACACTGTTTTCCAAAGTCGCTGCACCAGTTTACCTTTCCCCCAACAGTACAAGAGTGTTCCCATTTCTCCACATCCTTGCCAACATCTTTCGTTTTCTGAGTTAATTTTAGCGACTCTGACCATGAGGTGGTATCTCAATGTGGTTTTGATTTGTATTTCTCTGATGATGAGTGATGTTGAGCATCTTTTCATGTGACTGTTGGCCATCTGGATGTCTTCTTTGGAAAAGTATCTATTCATGTCTTCTGCCCATTTCCCCAGTGTAATAATGTTCTTGAGGGGATGGGTAAGGCAGAATATAACAGTCAGCAGCTTTCCCTGTTAGTGGATAGTAAGGTCAAGATAGAAGAAGGACACCAGCTATCTATAAAAATTTGAAAACTCAGTCCCACATATGAGTACAATAGAGCTAAACTTCTGAAAGACTATGAAAAAGGCAACTTGTTTGGCCTATTTCTACTTTTCCTTTTCATTTCCTTTCCACATTTATTTCTACTGCCTGTACCAAGCACACAACCTACGGGGCAATGACATAGGGCCTTTTTCTCACTTAGCTGTCTAATATCCATAAAGGTGTTAGCTGATTAAAAGGCTTAAAGTATTACTCCTTACAGGAAATACCTTGCCATTTAAAATTCTTAGAAATCGAAAAGACGTCCGAAGTAGATCCATAATAATGATTTTTTAATGGTGGAGTTTTGAGGATGTTATTTTTGTTTTGGGGAGAAAAAAGTGGTCAAATACTTGCATTGAGTATTCGTTAGGGTGGCCTAACATGCTTTGTGATCAGGGAGCACACACACATGTCCCTATGTAGAAGAATTCTGCTTCTTGCATACAGATTATAGTGATGCTTCTTCAGTGATTCTAAACTCCAGAGACAGGCAGTAGTGTGCTACAGAAGGTTCATACAGCCCTGCAAGTCTTGGATTTGGCAAAAGATTGTACAGGCAACAGCAGGAAAAATAGATAAATGAGACCTTGTCAAAGTTGAAAATTTTTCTATGCTTCACAAGATGCTACCTGGAAAATGAAAAGATAACCTATAGAATGGGAGAAAATGTTTGCAAATCATATCTGGTAAGGGGTTTATAGCTAGGAGATGTAGAACTCTTGTAACTCAATAATAAAAAGACAAATAACCCAATTAAAAGTATGCAAAGGATTGAAATAGATATTTCTACAAAGAAAATAAACAAATGGCCAATAAGCATGTGAATAGATGCTCATCATTAATGTCAGGCAAATGTAAATCAAAACAATGAGATATCACTTCACATTCACTATGATGGCTATAATTTAAAAAAGTCAGATAATAACAAGTGTTGATGAGGATGTGGAAAAATCAGAACCTTCATGCACTGCTACTGGGAATGTAAAATGGAGCAACCACTTTGGAACAGTTTGACAGTTTGTGAAATGGTTAAAAATAAAGTTACCATATGATCCAACAATTTCACTTCTAGGTATATATCCAAGAGAAATGAAAACATATGTTCATCCAAAACTTACACATAAATGTTTATAGCAACATTATTCCTCATAGATAAAAGGTGGAAACCACCTACATGTCGATCAACTGATGAGTGGATAAGCAAAATATGATTATATCCATACTATAAAATATTTGGCCATGAAAGGAATGAAGTCTGATATATGCAGCAACATTGATGAACCTTGAAAACATCATGCTAATTGAAAGAACTCAGTCAAAAAAACCACATAATATATAAGTCCATTTTTATGAAACATTGAGAATAGGCAAATATATAGAGCCAGAAAGTAAATTAGTAGTTGCTGAGAGGTGGGGAACTTGGCAAAAGTGTTTGTGTTTGCTTTTAAAGATGAAGATCATGTTCTAAAATATACGATAGTGATGGTTGCACATATATGTTAATATACTAAAAAACAATGAATTTTATGCTTTTTTTGAATTGTATACTTTAAGTGGGTAATTTATATGCACACCATAGATGAATTATCAATCAATAAAGCTGTTTTAAAATATCAGTTAAATAGAGACTTTGAAGACATAAAAAAAAACAAATTGAATTTCTAGATATGAGAAGTACAATATCGGAGATAAGTAGTACTCTGCATGGGATTAATGGTAAAGAAAAAGAGATTATATGATGAGGAAGAAAACATTAGTTAACCTTAGTACACAGCAATAAAACCATGTAAAGTGAAGCACAGAATATTAGTGAGCTACGGGACAACTTTATCGTATGTGTAATTGGAGCTCCCACAGGAGAAGAAAGAGGAGATGGAAAAGAATGTATTTGAAAAATAAATAACTAAAATAGTTTTCAAATTTGCTGAAGTATATACCCAAGAACCTCAAGTACAAGAAACATGAAGGGAACTATTTCAAGAAACTCTTAAATTGCTCAAAATTGTTGATAAAAGAAAAATCTTAAAAGTTATCAGAGGATACAAACATCTTAAATTCAGAGGACCAAAGATAAGATTGACAGCGGATTTCTCCTCCAAAACAACACAAGCTAAAGGCAAGTAGGGAAACTTTAATGTGGTGATGGAAAAAAAAAGGCAAATCCTTCACCCAGAAAAAAGTCGTAAGAAAAGAAAAATGAAATAGAGTTTTTCAGACCAGAAAATCGGAAATAATTCATTACCAGCAGACCCACACCATGAAACATATTAAAGGAATATTCAGGCAAAAAAAAATAGATAGAAAATAAAATAATAAGAGAAAAATTAATAATATAGAAATAAATAAAATAAAATAATAAGATAAAAAAAATAATAAGATAGAAATATGTATCAATACAAAGAATGATAAGCACTAAAAATGGAAGTTAAATGGGTAAGTATACAAGATACTTTTTCTTATTTAAGTCTTCTTCAATACAACAGACTATTTTAGTGATAATTTTAGGCAGTGTATTGTGGAATTTATAACATATAAAAGTAAAGCCTTTGACAGCAATAACACAAATGCAGGGATTGGAAAAAAAATGGGGGTATACTATTGTAACTTTCCTATCTGGCATGATTTCTACCCCTAAGGCAGATGCTTCTCTGCTGTGGAGTTTAGAAAAACAAAACCAACCCACATCCAGACACAGTGGAAACTCTTTTGCCATTTTGCTTCTAGCCAGAGAATAAAAACTTGCTAATCTTTGTGTAAATAAGGTGCTATCTGCCTGTCAGTCAGTTGGTGACAAAAAAAAAAAAAAATGGTTTGTTGTCCTTAGTTCTGTTGATTGAAGCATTTTACATAGCAATGCAGTTTCATGGTGATGGTAGCTCATACTCTAATTTTTTATCTGTTTGGCCCTCTCTTGCTCCATATTTCATTACCTAGCATAACATCTAGCACATAGCAATAGTAGCTTGGCGAAATGTTGTTGAGTGGATGACTGAATGAATACACAAATAGACTTTGGGAAAGTTATTAACCTTTCTGAGCTCTTGTTTCCTATTATGGAAAGTAGCATTAATAATCTTATTGTGATAATACATATGTAAACTACCTAGCACATTGCTTGGCACATAGCAGACAATCAATAAACGTCCATTTTTTCATTTCTCCTTCTCTTTGTTTCATCCTGACTACCTACCTGGATGCTTGCCCTGAATCCGTTTTCCATAATGACCCTTGTTTTAATACATGAAGTGATAAAACAAATTACCAACTGTCTGTTGATGGCCAACATTACCTTAATTTAACTCTCAAGGTAGGTTCAGATGGATGTAAAACCCTTCAAGATCTAAAGCTGTAAAGTCTGAAAGGAACGTTTTTCAGACCACTACGATCAAAGGTAGATGAAATATTTATGAGCTCTGAAGCTCTTTAGCACACAAGGCCATTGGTTGGAGGGCTCTTGGGCTTACCAGCTCTGGGAAGTATGAATGCTCAGAATTTTCATACTCTTCAATTCAGTGCTCCAACCTCATATTCGATCAACTAAGGCTTCCATAAATGAGCCTAGATAGCCAAACTTTGAGAAACTCATCTACCTCTTATCTAAGATGTGGATTCTAGTTCCAGCTATGCTAAAACATACCTGGGCCAATCCTGTAACTTCTCTGAGAATCAATTCTCTCTCCGTAAAGATTTGTAAATTTCTATCAGGGCAGAAGAGGATAAAGAAAATGTGGTGCTTTCATACAATGGAATATTGAATTGCAGATAGAAGGAGTGGTCTATATCTCAAAACAAGGCTGAGTGAAGAAAACCAGATACATACTATATGATAACATTTAAACAAAACACAAAAATAACACAACACTTTTATATGTATGTAGAAGTATTCAATATGATCTAAAAAGAAAATCAGCAAACTAATAATATTTCTTGCACCTGAGGAGAATGTAAAGGCACAAGGAGTTGTCCTAGATTGGGAGGAGGTCATCAGCTTTATCTTTAATGTTCTGTCTTAAATTAAAAATAAATTTTTCTCTAATTTTCTATATTTAAAAAATAAAATTTAAAATATTCTAAAATAAAATTTCTAAAATATTCTAAAATATTCTTAAAATAAATTTCTAAATATTCCATTTAAAAAATGGAAAACATTAGATTAGATAGTCCCTAAGGTCCCTTTGAGCTCTAATATTCTAGGGCGCTAAAATAAAAGGAAGACTTCAGTAGTGAAAGGCTGCAACAGTCTCACCTAGCTCACTTTGGCTAAATTCTCCCCTGAGAGATCAGAGCAGATCACCTTTAAGAACTGTTTCAACACTGAATGTCTATGAAAACAAGAGAAGATGGACTCAGCTCTCTTATATGATTCATTGCTTTCTGGGCTCTTGCCTGAACTATGTCCTGACTTCAGTGTATGAGGTGAGGGTCAGAAGGGCTTGGCTACCAAATGTCTTACTAAAGAGAGGTAGAATTATCTTGGATGTTTGCCACCAAGGAATACTTCTATCCTTTGTCAGGAATTTCTTTCCCTTGCTTACTTTTTCTTTTATGTTAACTGCTGCTGCTAACAGAAACTGCTGTAAGCAGAAATTGCTTTATCTTTGATGAGTAGACAAGGGCTTGTCTGAAATTAAAAAACCCAGACATCTGATTGCTACTTATTGTGGTAAAAAAACGGAAGAAATAATTGGCGACTCTCTCAACCCCACCAGTTGTCTGTCTCTTTCCACTTTCCTTTCTTGTGTTTCTGTCCTTTCTAGGACAGTAATCCAGGCCTGTTAGATACCTTCATCCTTGAATATTGGGATGAACATTCTTTCCCTCTATACTCACTGCATTTGCTACACTTATTCCTACTACTAACGCAGTAGTTATCACAGTGGTGAGATGCATTTGGAATACTCTTCCCTTTTCTTCTGGACTTATGACCAGCTCCAATTCACAAAGCCTCCCCTGACCACCTCATTGCACAGTGACCTCTCTTCTCTGTACTCCTATGACATATCAGCTGTACCATATAGATTAATCCTTATACTGCTTTGAATTCTCTCACCATTTAAATGATGTCATCTTTCCATGTCATCCCATTTCATAAAGACTGGCATTGGATTGGAGAGGATGACAGTGGCCAAGGGTAGTGGTCTATTAGGGCCCAAATGTTAGTTTGATCCTTTTTCTCATTACAAGTATTTTTTTTTTCTCCCCATTTAGAGTGAAAATGGTAGGTTAATGTGCGGGTGGAGAACACACCTGAGCAAACCAGCAAAGTTGATAGACCTATCAATTTGATAAGGAAAAAGCCTTTAGGGCTCCTATGCATTATTTTCCAAGAACTAAGCAGCAATCTATCACTTCTAGGTCCATTTATCAAATAAATAGGTTGGGTAGGTTTTATTAAAGAATGAATTTTGCTGCTTCCTGGCTCTGCTACCTTTGTCATAGCCTGAGAAACTGTCTACTGGGTAAACTAGGGATTTTTCAAAAGCTTATAAATACCAAACCCATTTTTCCTAATATACAGAAGCCCAAAATGATCCCTAGGGTTTCGTTGTATCTGATAAATAATCTCCATCTTTTGTTTCTAAAAAGAAGAAATCAATCAGCCCAGCTAACTTCTTAGATTAGCTTTCTAACTCAGTGAGAATTTATCATCATTCTTCTTACTGTAGTTAGTTTGGATGTCAGCCTGAAGCTGAAGTTCAGCACTGAGAATTCTAAGTAAACTATGACACTAATCAAATGAACCCAGTTATTAGGGACAAAGTTGATATGATCATTGACAAGCAGAATCTCTGCTAAGTTATTATTCAAAAAATAATTTGTGCTTGGAGACAGGGTCAGGGGAAGCGAGAGGTGGAATGAGGGTTTACAAAAAAGCACAAAAGCTTTTGGTTTGATGGATATGCTCATTATCTTGATTGTGGTGATGGTTTCATATGTGTATTCATATGTCAAAACTAATAAAGTTATGCACTTTAAATATGTGGACCTTATTGTATGTATTTCAATTATACCTCAATAAGGCTTTTAAAAATAATTTGAAGATATCCATTTTGATATTTTGCACTCCTTCACTGAGACAAATTTTTTTTTTACAATTAATTTATTGTCAAATTAGTTTCCACATAACACCCAGTGCTCAAACCCACAAGTGTCCTCCTCCATGCCCATCCCCCCTCCCCCCCCCAACATCCATCAGTCCTCAGTTTTTGTCAGCATTCAAGAGTCTCTCATGGTTTGCCTCTCTCCCTTTCCCCCACCATTTCCCCCTTCTTCTCCCCCTTGTTCCTCAGTTAACTTCCTCCTAATCCTCCTATACGTGCAAACATGATATTTGTCACTGAGACAAATTCTTAAAGCTCATAATTTCCAGCTTAACCCCAGTGGTTAAGGAAATGTGTTTTGGAGTTAGCTCTGTCATTTACTAGATTAGTGACTTTGGGAAGTTTTGTTTCGTTATGGTTTGTTTGTTTGTTTGTTTTGACCTCTCTGAGTCTCAGTTTCCCATCTGAAAAATAAGATTGTAATGAGAGTACCTAGTTCACCCTTTCAGGGTTAAATGAGAGAATATATGGAATGTTCTTAGCACAGTATAGAGCACTAATTAAGACTAAAGAAATGGAAGCTATTATTTTACCTGCAAATGTGATATTAACCTTGTCTTGTCTGAAAGCATGCAGAATCCCCAGCAAATTCCTAAAGCAGTTTGTTGATTGCAGTCAATCAGCTACCTTTATCAGATACTCACCTGTGGAGAGATCCCCATAACTGAAACTGCTGGAAAGTAAAAATATATGAAAATCAGAGCCCCTGACCTCAGTGAGCTGATTGAATGAATGGGAGAGATGGGACACACATATGAGTGGGATTGTATCAAAGCATGTATGGAAATATATGGAGAAGTCCCGATTTAAGTAGTGGAAGCAATACAAGTAATAGTGCGTGGACGATCTAGCAGGGCTCACTGGGGAACAGTGGCAGTTGATACTTAAATAGATTAGGGTTTGAGTCCCATCCCCACCATTTATTAACTGGGAGAGCCTGGGTAAGTCACTGAGCCTTTCTGAACCTTAGTTTCTTACATAGAGATACTAGTATCTTCCTTCTAATGTTTTTGTGAAAATTAGATGAGGTAATGCAGTTTTAACATTAGCACAGAGACTACAACATAGTAAACATTCAACAAAAATGAGAGAAATTTCTAGAATTATATCTACAAATTTCAGGGTTCTTTCCACTTTTGTTCCCACATGTTTATTTCTACTATGTTGATGGGAGATTTCCACAGAAGAATCCAAGGGCAATTTCACTGACCAAAATCTCCTGATTTGCCTGGCAGTATGTCAGGTTCTCAGCAGGCCTGATCACTTCTGCCCTTCTGAATTCCATTTAGCCATTCTAGTGGATAATTAGAGTTAACACTTACATGGTCTGATGACACGACATTTTGTGTCAAACAATATGGGACATTTTAGGGAGATGACACACTGGCCCAAATCTTTTTGTGCATAGGTATATTATTCATCAGCTTAGACTGCCATAAAAAGATACCATAGGCAACAGAAATTTGTCTCTCATGTTAACGGAGACTAGAAGTCTAGTTGCTTGCTGATTCCATTCCTGGTTTGCACACAGCCTCTTTCTTACTGTGTCCTCATATGGTGGAGAGAGAGAAAGACAGAGAGACACAGAAACACACACACACACACACACACACACACACACACATACACACAGTGGAAGAGCTAGAGAGTGGGAGTGCCAGAGAGCGGGAGGGAAAGGAAAAAGGGGAGGGGGAGGGAGAGAGATTGAGAGAGAGAGAAAGAGAGAGTGCTCTGATGTCTCTTCTTATAAGGGCACTATTCCCATCATGAGGGCTCTACCATCAAGAGCTCATCCAACCCTAATTATGTCCCCAAAGGTCTCATCTTCAAATACCATAACATTGGTAGTTAGAGTTTCAATATTTGAATTGGGGGGCACACAATTCAGTCCAGAGCCTACTAATTTCTGTTAATAATTAAGTAAACGGCAAGTAGATTCTTGTATTGTTTTACACCAAACTACTTGGAGTCATCTAGCAGTTAGGATCCTAGTTTGCACCCAGGTGGTCCAGCTTTGACTCTTGGTGTGGGTATTTCAGCCTGGTAAAGAGGCAGAGGGGTGTAGAAGTTTGAACTCAGACTCTTGAACAGAACTTCCTGATTTTGAAACAAAGCTGTGCTCCTTACGAACTGTGAGGCTGCAAAAAATTAATCACTCTGTGAGGCCAATCATCTGCAAAGTGGAAAAAAAACATGCGTATATACACACATACCTTAACTGGGTTGTGGTGATGTTTAAAGGAGTTAAGAAAGCAAAGAGTTTAGAACATAGGAAGTGCTTAATACATGTTAGCTACTATTATCTATTAAAAACAAGGTCTATGAGGGTAGGGATTTTTGTTTGCCATGTCCCAAGCAGACAGAACAGTACCTGGTACATATAGAAGATGCTCAGTAAATATTTGTTGAAGAAATGAATGAATCTTTAGTTCCTCTCTTTCTTTCACACATCATATTCGATCCATCAGTTCCACTTTCAAAATATATCTAGAATTGACCACTTTCCCCTATTTTCTCTGCTACCATCTGGTCAATAGCCTCTATCTCCTTTTACCGAAATGATTACAACTTCATCCTAACTGAACTTGGTCTTTCATTCCTTCACTGCCACTGCACCCCCGATCCCTACCCAGCCCCAAACCTGCCTCCTCTCTCCTTGCCCAGAATCATTTCTTAAAATCACACACAAAGTGATTGATCTTTTTTTTCTTGATCCTTTCTTTAAAAAGTTTTTATTTAAATTCCTGTTAGTTCACATACAGTGTAATATTTGTTTCAGGTGTACAATATAGTGATTCAACACTTCCATACAAATGACTGATCCTTTTTAAACCCATCTTAGATCACATTGCTCCTCTGCTCAAATCCTCCTGTAACCCCCCCCGCCCCAGCTCATTCACAGGTAGGGTGAAATTTTTACCTGATCTGCTCTTAGTTACCGCTTTGATCTCATCTTTGCTTGTTGTATGTCAGTCACAATGGAATAGAACAGTATTTCTTTAATATACCATGCACACACTCCTGCCTCAGGATCCTTGCACTTTCTGTACCTTCTCCCAGGAGCACTCGTTTTTAAAGAAAAAAAATTTTAATGTTTATTTATATTTGAGAGATAAAGAGAAACAGAGTGTGAGCAAGGAAAGGACAGAGAGAGAGAGAGGGAGGCACAGAATCCGAAGCAGGCTCTGGGTCTGGCTCTCAACACAGAGCCCGATGTGGGGCTCAAACTCACAGACTGTGGAATCATGACCAGAGCTGACGTCAGACGCTTAACCTAACCGACTGAGCCACCCAAGCCCCCTCCGAGGAGCACTTTTAATTTACTTTCTCACTTTCTTCAGATCTCTATTTAAATATTGCCATTAGACAGACTGTACACAATCATCCTATATAAAGCAGTATCCCCATCTCTAGTGGTCCCTCACCACTTCAATCCACTTTAGTTTTCTCCATAGCATTTATCACCACCTGACATATCCTTTGTTTGTTACTTATGGTCTGTCTCACCTCTGCAAAATGTTATCTCTACCAGGGAGGCGATTTTGGTGATTTTGTTCATTGCTGTATTCCCATTGTTCACTGTTGTATCCCTAGTATCTGGAATAGTACCTGGAATATCTTGATTCCTCAGTAATTATTTGTTGAATGAATGGATGTTCTTTAAAAAATAATGTCTCTCATTAGCATCTTCTTAGTCTAAGGAGCAGCTCATAGTCTACAATAACTTTATTTGAGGGCCAGCTATATTTGGGTTTGACTGTTGGAGAGTGAAAAAATGAATTTTTCCTTCATAAAATAAGTTTGGTAAGCAAAATATAGGAAAACATTGAGTTCATGGGGGGAAATATTTACAAAAGCTATAGAGGATGAAAATTTGGAAGGACAATGGCCTCATTTTGTGGTATCAGTCCTCCATTCTATGGATCTGATCAAAGTGTTACCAGTCTGAGGTGATGTGTATTGAGGAAACTCTCCCTCTGGCTGCATTTAAAAATCATTCTGAAAAGTCTGTTCTTTTATTTCCATAAAATAACATATTTTCAAAGACTCAAACTATTAACAATGTCTTCTGGGAAATGTGTTATTTTTTTTTTCGGGGGAACAAGGGAAGAGAAAAATAGACTTTTATTTTTATATACTTCTGTACTATTAATTTTTTAACATGGAGCAAGAATAATCTTTTTAAAATAAAAATATCTTCTATATTCTAATTTTTTTCTTTTGGGAGAAAAACCTTGGAAAATATCAATCAATGACAATTCTTCCTATTAAAAAAATTTATAACATTGTAACTTAAAAAAACTTCATAGTATACAAGTATAGGAAAATAAAAAATGTAAAAGTTCTAGACAAGATTATTGAAGCTTTAGATTATTTAAGTTTGTGAACTTGTAGGCCCACATAAAATGTTTAATTCACAGATCTTTGCTTAGGGCTGTGAATTTATGCTCTGAAGTGGAGGGGATTTAAAAATTAGGAAGTCTCATGAAAACTATAGAAAACTTATGAAGGAAATTGAAGAAGACACAAAGAAGTGGAAAAACATTCCATGCTCATGGATAGGAAGAATAAATATAGTTAAGATGTCATTACTACCTAAGGCACTCTACACATTCAATGCAATTCCAATCAAAATTGCACCAGCATACTTCTCAAAACTAGAACAAACTATCCAAAAATTTGTATGGAACCACAAAAGACCCCGAATAGCCAAAGTAATCCTGAAAAATAAAACCAAAACGGGAGGGATCACCATCCCAGACTTTAGCCTCTACTACAAAGCTGTCATCATCAAGACAGTATGGTATTGGCACAAAAACAGACACATAGACCAATGGAACAGAATTGAGAACTCAGAAGTGGACCCAAAAGTATACAGCCAACTCATCTTTGACAAAGCAGGAAAGAATATCCAATGGAAAAAAGACAGCCTTTTTTTTTAAAAATATTTTTATTTATTTCTAGGAGAGAGAGAGAGAGAGAGAGCAGGGGAGGGTCGGAGAGAGAGGGAGTCACAGACTGAAACAGGCTCCAGGCTCTGAGCTGGCAGTCAGGACAGAGCCCGACACGGGGCTCGAACCCACGAAACGCAAGATCATGACCTAAGCGAAAGTCGGACACTTAACCAACTAAGCCAACCAGGGGCCCCAAAAGACAGCCTTTTTAACAGATGTTGGGAGAACTGGACAGCAACATGCAGAAGAATGAAACTAGATCATTTTCTCACACCATGCACAAAAATAAACTCAAAATGGATAAAGGACCTGAACGTGAGACAGGAAACTATCAACACCCTAGAGGAGAAAGCAGGAAACAACCTCCTTGATCTCCACCGCAGCAACTTCTTACTTGACACATCCCCAAAAGCAAGGGAATTAAGAGCAAAAATAAACTGTTGGGACCTCCTCAAGATTAAAAGCTTCTGCACAGCCAAGGAAACAACCCACAAAACTAATAGGCAACCGGGGCGCCTGGGTGGCTTAGTCGGTTAAGCGTCCGACTTTCGCTTAGGTCATGATCTCGCGGTTGGTGGGTTCGAGCCCCGTGTCGGGCTCTGTGCTCACTGCCAGCTCAGAGCCTGGAGCCTGTTTCAGTCTGTGACTCCCTCTCTGACCCTCCCCTGCTCGCGCTATCTCTGTCTCTATCTCTCTCCTAGAAATAAATAAAACATTAAAAAAAAAAACTAATAGGCAACCGACGGAATGGGAAAAGATAGTTGCAAATGACATATCAAATAAAGGGTTAATATCCAGAATCTATAAGGAACTCACCAAACTTCACGCCCAAAAAACAAACAACCCAGTGAAGAAATGGGCAGAAGATATGAACAGACACTTCTCCAAAGAGGACATCCAGATGGCCAACAGACACATGAAACAATGCTCAGCGTCTCATCGTCAAGGAAATACAAATCAAAAACACACTGAGATACCACCTCATGCCGGTCAGAGTAGCTAAAATGAGCAAATCAGAGAACTCTAGATGCTGGCGAAAATGTGGAGAAACGGGCACCCTCCTTCACTGTTGGTGGGAATGTAAACTGGTACAGCCCCTCTCGAAAACAGTGTGGAGGTTCCTCAGGAAACTAACAATAGAACTCCCCTAGGACCCAGCAATAGCACTGCTAGGAATTTACCCAAGGGATACAGAAATGCTGATGCATAGGAGCACATGTACCCCAATGTTCATAGCAGCACTCTCCACAATAGCTAAAACATGCAAAGAGCCTAAGTGTCCATCAAAAGATGAATGGATCAAGAAGATGTGGTTTATCTATACCATGGAATACTACATGGCAATGAGAAACAATGAAATCTGGCCATGTGTAGCAACCTGGATGGACCTTGAGGGTGTTATGCTGAGCGAAATAAGTCAGGCAGAGAAAGACAAATATCATATGTGTGCACGTATAGGAGGATTAGGAGGAACTTGACAGAGGACCAAGGGGGAGAAGAAGGGCAGAAATGGTGGGGGAAAGGGAGAGAGGCAAACCATGAGAGACTCTTGAATGCTGACAAAAAGTGAGGACTGATGGATGTAGGGGGGAGGGGGGATGGGCATGGAGGAGGACACTTGTGGGGATGAGCACTGAGTGTTATGTGGAAACTAATTTGACAATAAACTATTTGTAAAAAATAAATAAATAAAAAATATTTTGTTCAGTATTCTCCCTGAAAAAAAAAAATTAGGGAGTCTCTGATTTTCCCATCTGTGTTAAATCCATATAATCATATGAGTCACAATGAGCTTGGGGTTGGGGGGAGGAAGCTCTCTGCTTTTACAAAGCACATGTCCACCAGAACTCTCTCTCTGAGCCATTTTGTATGTTTTCCACACACTGGCTGACAGTCAGGAAGCAGCACTAAGGTGTCCAAATGAATGATTCAGGACAGAGCCTCCTGCTTATTTGGTTCTAGCCCAAATTGTAACCTAAGAACTGGGAAGGAGTACTTATGATTGTACAAGGCAGTCATCCAAAACTCAGATTTGGGAGTAAGGATGGGGACAGCAAGGGGGAGCTGACTTTTCTAACCTTGACTTCAGTTGCATACTACTTAGAGGTCCAGATGTCCTCAAGTAGCAGACAATCCGGTAATAACACTATGATGCAGGTGCAGCCTCCCCTCCATCCAGCAAGATTGTCAAGGTGAGACCTTCTGTGATCTGTGACACCACATTTTCTTTTGACTGGTACCACCATTCCTTGGCTCCAGTGCCTATGAAGTATGTGTTTGTTCTTCTCAGCAGCTCTTCTCCCATCACACACCTGTACATACCTCTTGCTCTTTTTCTTTCTGATTACCTAGACTATCACATTAAAAAGACAAACCACCTCCAAACCATGTAGAGCTGAAACAGTCTGTTGTCTTGATTTTCAATGCAGAGCTCACTAGAGAATTGAGGTATAAGTGGCTCCACCATTTATAATACTATGTTCCAAGACTGTTAGACCCTTGACTGAGTGTTTTCCAAATTTTCCAAAAATTGAACAGGTATACCCTGCACATCTTGAAAGTATCAAATGAGCGAATAAACAAACATGCTTTAAACACTCTTTCATTTGTTTTACTATAATTAGGTTTGGGAGTAGGCAATCAATCAGAATGTCTATGTGTAGCATTTTGGAATCAGGAAGAAATTGGAAACATAACCATTGTGAGTCCATTCCAATAAGCTTGAATGCAAGCAGAATAACTAAAGAGAAGACTCTTTATACTCTTTCCAGTTCTTCCTCCTACTCAGAGTTTGGTGCGAGCCAGTTGGTCTAAGACCCTTGAAAGCACAGTATGTAGTTAGCCACCCCTCTCTCTTAGGGCTTAAGTAAGACTAGGGTAATTATGTGGGCATTCATTTCAGAGAGAGTAAGTGCCTACTACCAGCCAGGCATTGGGCTAGATGTTGGGTACACAATGGTGAGCAAAAACAGATGTGAGCCTGCTTTCTTGGAGCTTCTGACCTCATGAGTGAGATAGACATTAATCAAATAATTACACAAATGAGTATATAATTATAAACTGAGATGAATATTCTGAAATAAAGAAACAGTTTTAAGGAAGTGTACACTATAGCAGGGAGTTAATGAAGGCTTCCACAAAGAAATAGTGCTTAAACTGAGATTTGAAGGATTAGGAGGAGTTAAGTGGCTGATCAGAAAAAAAAATAATGTATTCCAATATTCCAATTAGGAATAATAGCAGGTCCAAGATGCCGTGGAGGACTAGAAACAAGGTCAGGGTGGCAAGTCCACCCAGCAGGGGAGCTGTGGAAAATGAAGCTGGAGAATTCAGTGGGGGAGTTTTTCAATGGGTGTACCACACGCTTTGGAACGCAATTGTGCATGGGGGTGGGGAGTGCTAGTTTGTATTTGCAAAGTTGCAGGAAGTTTAGCCTCTCTGGTCTTTGCCCACTAAATGTCAAATTGTCCCCCTGGCATTTATGACAAGCAAGAAATCCCTAAATTTCTAAACAGTCCCAGTTAAGAACCACTGGATTTAGAGCCTTGTCCTACGAGCAAGGGGGAAAAATGGGAACAGTTTAAGCAGAAGAAGAAAGTAACCCAATTTATATTATGGAAAGATCATTTTGTAAATGTATATTACTAAGTGAAAGAAGCCAATCTGAAGAGGCTACATACTGTTTAATTCCAACTATATGACACTCTGGGAAAGGCAAAGCTATGGAGACAATAAATAGATCCATGGTTGCCAGAGGTTAGTAGGGAGGGAGGAATGCACTTGATGGAGTGTATGACATTTTGAGGAGAGGGCAGTGAAACTACTCTGTATGATAATGTAATGGTGGGTAGGTGTCATTATATATTTGTCCAAACCTATAGAATGTACAATACTGAGAGTGAACCCTAATGTAAACTATGGACTTTGGGTTGTTATTATGTGTTAGTGTAGGTTCATCAATAACAAGTGTACCACTCTGGTGAGGGATTTGATAATGGGGGAGGCTATGTATGAGTGGGGATGTACAGGAAATCTCTGTACCCTCCACTCAATTTTGCTGTGAACCTAAAACCGCTCTAAAAAATGAAGTCAATGTTTTATAAGAAGCAAAGGAAGATCAGAAGGATCACTGGGAATATGGAAGGTAGGAGGTGAAGATCTGATTCAGATATACTCCAGGAATTAACGAAGAGAAAGTCCCTTAAAAGAAAGATTATTCTCACTGCAGTGCAAAAAATGGAAGGCTTCCCCAGAGATCCTCTCTGATTAGGTTGCTGTTAGCTTGCAAAGGTTGTCTGAGGATCAGCGTGGTGGTGGAGGGGATAAGTGGACAAACTCTCACCAGATATGAATAGTAGCATTTTAATGCATTTGTAATAGCAACTCTTACTGAGTACTTAATATATGCTAAGTGTGTGGTATGTGCTCTACACACATTATTTTATTTTGTTCCTGTGATAACAGTGCAAAGTATTCATGATATCCCTATATTACAGATAAGAAAATGTAGCATTGGATATTAGTGACTTTCCCAATGTTTGCAGATAAGTGGCAGATCCAGGTGTCCATAAGGACTGTTTGACCTCAGAGCCCATACTCTTAGCCACAATGCCATGTCTAGATGTTGTATTTTCAATAGAACATGTTAGCAGAATACGGAAACCAAAGGGCATGTGAAGAGGGCTGAAGTCTGCCTGGAGCAAGAACTTTTGCTGTATAGAATTTTGAAGAGCTGGTGACCAGCATGAAACCTTGGGTGCTTGGGATACAAGGGTGGGCATAAGAAGACACTAAAGAGAGTTGGAAAGATGCTGAAGACAAATTTATTCCTTTAACATTTGCCAAGGGCAGGACCTGCTAGAGTCATTTCTTCCCCAGTACTGCAGTGTCTATTTGAAAGGGGCCTTCTGGAAATTATGGAAGGGGAGAGAAATTTCTACTGAGTTATAAGGGAAACTTGAAGCCTTTTGGGCTTACACTATGCAATCAGAGAAGAATAGTGTTATCCTATGTGACTTGAGTTCAGTTTGCAGAGACTGCCCACACACCCAGGCTTCCTCTACATGTTAAAGTATACAGTTTCATTCAAGACATATTTAAAGGGCTCTTTCAGAATGAATGTATCATTAAGCATTATAGGGGAAGCAAGCGTGTCTGCAGTATAAACCCATCTTCAATGGATTTATGGTCTAATGGAGGAGACAGAAATATAACCACATATAATCAACAGAGGCACAGATGAAATACATTGAGAGTATGAAGCAGAAATGCTCATTTTCACCTGGGAGATGGGAGTGGGGGTGGTAAAAGAAGTTTTGTAGTGAAGGCAGCATTTGATCTGACCTGCCTAAAGGGTAATTTTTTTTTTAATATCAGTCATTCTCAGAATGTAGTCTTTTGACCAGTAGCATCAGTATCACTTGGGAATTTGTTAGTGATTCAAATCTCAGGTCCCTCTTGGACCTAACAGAATCAGAAATTCTTGGGTGAAGCCCAGCAGTCTGTGTTGTAACAAGTCCTCAGCTTTGAGAACTACTATTTTAAGCAAAGAAGGGGAGGTATTCTAGGTCAAGGAAACAATGAGAACAAAATTTCAATGGGATTAATCTAGATGGTGTCTCTGTGAAGTGTAAAGAACCAGGCATGGTTACAGGGTAGAGTATACAAGTAGAGGTCACAGGAAAGCAAATAAGGGCATATTGAGGGGCTCTTAGACTTTATATTTTAATTATTTTATTTTTAAAAAAAAATTTAATGTTTTACTTATTTCTAGGAGAGAGAGAGAGACAGCGTGAGCACGGGAGGATCAGAGAGAGAGGGAGTCACAGACTGAAACAGGCTCCAGGCTCTGAGCTGGCAGTCAGCACAGAGCCCGATGCGGGGCTCGAACCCACGAACCGCGAGATCATGACCTAAGTGAAAGTCGGACGCTCAACTGACTAAGCCACCCAGGCGCCCCTAGACTTTATATTTTAACCAGTAGGTGACATAGAGGTGTTCAAGGAGGAGAAAAACATGGAAACTAGGCGCCTGATGCTAATCTAGAGGGGATGCCCAGCTGGCTCAGTCGGTAGAGTATGTTACTTTTAATCTCAGAGTTGTGAGTTGGAGCCCCATGTTGGGGGTGGAGTTTACTTTTTAAAAAGGCTGATAATCTCGTCTAGTCCAGTGGTTCTTTGCTTTGGCTGCACATTAGACTCACATGGAAAGCTTGTCAACATCACCAACAGCATGGCCCCTCTCCCAGACCTTCAGATTTAATTGGTCTTGAGAGTGGCTGAACATTGGTATGTTTTAGGAGTTCCATAGGTGATTCTCAAGTTTGCCAGTGTTGAGGACCCCTGTTCCAATGAAGGATAAAGCACATCTGTAAGTGGATGGGGAAGGAACAGAGAGTAACACTGCTGGAAACTGTGCTCACCAAAGCTAGGCTATCACAAAGGACCCATGCATAATGACCAAGCCAGGCTCTAACTCTTCATATAGGCTGAGCCACTTCCCTGACTATTTTGTGAATGACTTTGGAAGCCCAGGATGAATTTATGCTTCAAAACTGGAGTAGATCTGATTTAGGGGACTTTCCCTGAGCCATTTCATGCAGATGCCTGGACAAAGCTCATCCAAAATCTTTATGTAACCCTCAAGGTCCACCATGTGATTTGCCTGAGAAATGGATAGGCCTTGGCAGGGAGAAAGAGTGGTGCTCAAAGCCTGAATGTCAGTTCCCAGAGCTGCTTCCCTCAGAAGCACTCACTCACTGGCAAATGCGCTGCTTCCTCTCGACGCCTGCCTCTGCAGCTTCTGCTGACCCATCAGGTTGATTTCACACTAGCAGAAAGAGAAGATAGCTCAACAGCATGCAAATTATGATGATCTAAAACCAGAGGAGGGTAGTTGAGGAGTACAGGAGAGGGAAGTGGAGGAACATGGCAGGTCACCATGAGATACCTGAAATCCAGCCAGTAATGTGGCTGATTAGACTGTAGCAAAGACATGGTGACTTGTAGAACCACTTAGCTCTGTAACGAATACAAGAATAAACAACACTATTAGTAGCTAATATTCATTGAGAGTTACTATAAGCCAGACACTGTGCTTAGAGATTTATTTCTTTTTATTTCTTTTTTTCTTCAAAATTTTTTACACTTATTATTTTTGAGAGACAGAGTGAGACAGAGAGTGAGCTGGGGAGGGGCAGAGAGAGAAGGAGACAGAATCCGAAGCAGTCTCCAGGCTCTGAGCAAGCATTCAGCACAGAGCCTGATGCGGGGCTCAAACCCATGTACTGTGAGATCATGACCTGAGCTGAAGTCGGATGCTCAACCAACTGAGACACCCAGGGGCCCCGAGATTTATTACTATTATCTCATTTAATTCCTATACTGAACTTATGAGATAGGCAGTGTTGGTATCCCATTTTTATAGATGAGGAAATTGAGGTTCAGAGGTTAAGGCATTTGCCCAAAGTCACACATCCAGTAAGTATACTATTAGGATGGTAAGGTTTGACTCCAAAATGTGAGCTGTTAACCATTCTGCTGCAGTTACTTCAGGATGGAACCATCCCAAGTTCTGGCATGGATGGGATTTGTATGGGATGTATGAAAGATTAAACAGAGGCTAGGCTGAGGAATTTGGGTTTGATTCTAGGGGCACTGGAGAAATATTAGAGACATTATTGGCATTATTATTGGCATTAGCAAAATAGTCTAGCAACAAATATGTATAAGATGGATCCAGATGGGGTGAGGCAGGCAGGACTCGTTACATAATTTGCGAGGCCCATTGCAAAATGGAAATTCAGGATCATTGTTAAAAAATTATTAAAACTTTCAAGACAGTGAGAGCAGAGCATTAAACCAAATATGAGTCCCTGTAAGAGTACATGCCCATGAAGCCAGCTCTGGAGACAGGAAGACAGCTTGGAAGTTATTGAGTGGCAGAAGGGGTCAGGGTGTGGACAAAGTTAGGGACAGTGGTGGTGTTGGTGGTCAGGACTAGAAAGAAAAGGATGAATGCCAGCCTCAGTGGGAAATTAGAATTCACAAGATTTCATGCAAATTCCTCTCTCTTTCAACTCCCATATTCAGTGACATCTCTGAGATCAAGTCTGGATGACAGAATGGAAGGACCAGGTAGGGGAGCTAACTTGAGAGAGAAATTGACATATTTGCTTTGGAAATCTACTCAGTTTCACCTGCGTGCTTGGTGTTTATTTATTTATTTATTTATTATTTTAAATAGTTTATTGTCAAGTTGGTTTCCATATAACACCTAGTGCTCATCCCCACAAGTGCCCTCCTCCATGCCCATCAGCCCTCTCTCCTCCCCCCGACCCCCATCAGTCCTCAGTTTGTTCTCAGCATTCAAGAGTCTCTCATGGTTTGCCTCCCTCCCTCTCCCCACTATTTTCCCCCTTCTTCTCCCCCACGGTCCTCTGTCAAGTTCCTCCTAATCCTCCTATACGTGCAAACATATGATATCTGTCCT
>JAESUZ010002868.1:0-26390 GCA_017311185.1 Proteles cristata cristata | reverse complement strand
CTCTCCCCCACTATTTTCCCCTTCTTCTCCCCCATGGTTCTTCGTTAAGTTCCTCCTAATCCTATAGGTGCAAACATATAGTAGCTGTCCTCTGCCTAAGTTATTTCACTCAGCATAACATCCTCAAGTTCCATCCATGCTTGGTGTTTAAATGAGTATGAATGCTATTAATTCATATTAGGTGCTGTCTTGTAGGTGATTTGGTATCTGGCTTAGCTGTGAAGATATCTTTTGTTTCCTTCTTGAGAGAGATTTATTTAAAGTTTGTTTCTGGGCACAGAGGTGGGCAAAGTAAACTCCTCCAATCTACTTTCTTTAGACTAGAAATGGAGTTTCTACATGAGTTGGAGTTAGAGAGTACACAGCAATAACCTCCCTCCTTCCATGCCCAAGAATCTTCAGATCCTGAAGGTCTTTCTACGTACAAAGTGGTCAAGTATGTAACAGATTCATAATCTTGACTTATAGCCTCTCCTATATTCTCAGCATGTTCTTGGCCCTGTTCCTCCTAATCTGCTTATTAGGACACAGAGGCACTCTGAGTGATCCTGGTCTGAGATGAAAGCCTTTGAATGGCTCTACAGCAAGTAGCCTTGTTCTCCAACTGGGTCACTCTGACAAATGAACAGTCTGGACCTACAATAATCAGAGTGGTATCAGTCCAAGTGCGGCAAGGAAGGTCTGCTTGTCAACCAGTGCTTGGGCAGGCCATAGGAAAGAATCAAAATGAAGGAGTCCACTTAAAATGGCCTAACCATTTGGGTGGTAGGAGTACAAATGGGGAGAGGAATTTCATCAAATAGCAACTGCATGTCCTATTTATCCCCTGTTAATCTCCTGTCTCATAAAGTGTCCAGCTGTACTCCAAAGGTACCCTACAAAGAAACTAGGCCCTTCATCCAAGTTGAAAACCACCAAACACATGCCCATATGTTAGTTGTCCCGGTGAGGAAGGTCTGGCTTGAATATAAGTGAGGAGATGGGTGCCTTGGTGGATGATTGAGTGGCATTAGCCTACCTGTTCCCTGATCCCCAACATACTGGGTCCTTGGCCTGCCACAGAACTCAGAATCCTTTATATTTCCATGTAAGAAATAGAAGATTGATAGACCCTCATGTGAAAGTCACCTTCTTTTGCATGGACTTTACTGTGTTTTAGAAACAGAGAAGCTCAATTTAGGGACAGACAGAAAGTCCCAATTTGCTACTTACTAGCTGTGTGACGTTTTATCAATTACTCCTCAGAGCCTCAGTTTTCTTATTCATAATAATAGCTACTTAATAAAGTTACTGTGAAGATTAAATGCGTTAATGCATGTAAAACATGACAGTGTCTGGCACATATCAGATGCTTGAAAAAGGGGAGATTCATCATAATCTTAACCATAATGATAGAAGCTTTGTGGTTTGGACACGTGGGCTGTGCAGCCACCACAAGCTGGAAGTCTAGGTGGCAAGATGTCCTAGGGGATCTGCGTGTCACTGCCACAGTAAAAAATCCTGGCTTTTTCAGACCATTAAAGGGCTTTCTTGTGCCTTCTGATCTGGATGCTTTGCTGTCACCTTGTTCTCTGGAATGCTGCCACGGAGTGGGTAAGCTGGGGGCAAACTTCACTGAGTGTCACAGCCATGTTGAGGGCAACTTTGAGTTTGGACATCCACCTACTGTCAGGGCCTCATTCATTAATCTGGGAGCTTCTCCTCCTGTAGGTTTCACCTGGGGCTAGTTTGAGAAGTTAGATCAGGGGGCCAAACCAGGAAGGAGGTAACAACTGTCTTCAGTGTGGTCTTATTTCTCCTCATGGGGCTTTGTGCCCCAGGTACCCAGTATTTTCACGTGAAATCCCTGACTACTCAGGAATGGTCATTGTGGTCATTCTCGGCCTTTCTCTCCCAGACAACTCTTCCAGTTATACACCTTCCCTAAACTCCCTTCCTTACATCTACAATTTGCCCATTTGGGGGCTCCAACTCTCAGGATTCTGCTTGGCTTTGAATATGATAACATGCTTTGCACTTTACTGTTAATGACCCATGATAAGCGTATCACCCCTGCCAAGTTTTATTCACAATTCAGGAGGGTCCTTGGATGCTTCAGAAGAGAGAGCAGAGTATGAATTCTGACTCAGCAGGGCAAGGAGGAGACACATTAGAGCAGATGTCTTTAGTGACTTTCAATTCAAACCTTAGTGCAAGTGGCTGTACCTCTGAGTAAGACCTCTGGCCTTTCCTCTGCCCCATTCACCCCTTAGAAAGACCTTACTTCAAGAAGTGGGATATTCTTGCAAACATGTTTGCATGTATAGGAGGATTAGGAGGAACTTATGGAGGACCGTGGGGGAGAAGAAGGGGAAAAATAGTTTGGGAGAGTGAGGGAGGCAAACCATGAGAGACTCTTGAATGCTGAGAACAAACTGAGGGCTGGTGGGGGTGGAGAAAGGGGAAGATGGGTGATGGGCATGGAGGAGGGCACTTGTGGGTATGAGCACTGGGTGTTATATGGAAACCAACTTGACAATAAACTACTAAAAAAAGAATGGGATATTTTTATAGCTCAGAGAATAGGCTCTGGATCCACACTGCCTGGTCAAATCCCAGGTCTCCGACTTATTAACTCTGTGACCTTGGCCAGATGGCTTTCTGTGCCTCAGTCTCTCATCTGTAAAATGGGCTTCATAACTGTACATACTGCACACAGTTGTTATGGGAATAATTGATGAGTTACTATGTGTATAGCACCTAGAGCAACACCAGGCACATGGTAATGGTCCCATAAATGTTTGTGAAATAGATGTGGAGCCAGAGATGGCTGGCAGCCAAACTTCCTGCCCAGGAGAGAGCCATCCAGACAGCCCCTCACTCCCTCAGGGGAGAATATGAGAAATGTCCAGGCTGGAAACATAGTGGTCTTAGACATCTACAGAAGGCAAGTGTGGCTCTCCTCAATTTAACAAAGGTAAGACAAGCTAAGCCTAGCGAGGCAGTGTAGGGAAAAGGAGGAGTCTGATTCCATCATCAGCTGAGAGATGCGGCTGCCTTTGAGAAACCTCTCTCTGAAGAAGTGCCTCCAATTTCTCCTTAGATTTAGCAGGACTCAACCCCCTTGGCTGATTTTATTGCTTCCAGGACCAAGGGATCTAAGCTGGCAGTGCCTGAGCGAGTCAGAATGTGCCTAATCTGGTAGGTGTGAAACCCAGTGGCCACTCAAGGACGGTGGAAATGGCAGGGCTCTGTGGGAAATGCATATATTTTTATAATGAAAAAGTTACAGGCATCATCATGACGGTGACTTACGAGTCATTGCTGCAGCCTCTTCTTAGTAGAGGCCAGAAGCTTGCAGAATCGCAGACTTTCAAGGAGCAAAGCCTGTTACCCATCTCAGACTCGCTTTGGCTGTGCTGAGCTCCTTTGCCTGGAACGGGGGAAACTCCTCAAAGCAGCCTTCAGTATGCCAGAGGAGGCTGAGTGCCCCACTGCCCTCCTATCCATGAGCCAATGGGAAGAAAGGGAGTGGGGCTAGATGGGTGGCTGAAAAGAAGGTATTTTGAGAAAAACAATTCAGCAAGCGTGTGGGGATCTCAGTAGGTTACTCAGCCAAAAAAGAGAACTCATTGGCTGCCTCTAGGCCCACTAAGTCTGCTTCAATGCGCTGCACATTTTTGCATTGTATCCAATTCAGCACTTTGAAGACCGATATTGTTTTCCTGTACATCAATCATTTCTCCATAGTATCAGACTTTATGTGAAATGAAGCACAGTCTCATATATTAGGTCGATTCATGAAACACTGGTGAGTTTGTCAGGAAAATGTCGCAATTTTGTGTGATAATGCCTGCCAATTCCTTGGCTCTGACTCTCAGCACCTTATGCAGAACTCAGTATATAGCAGGTACTTGTCGAAACTACTTTCGTTTGATTAAGTTGCAGGTAACCAGGACCTCACAATTCCTTTGCTTTCATGTGCAAAGGTAATTCAGGATAATAACATCCTCTCTCACTGACTGAGCACTTAAGATTGTGCTGGGTTCTATATTGGGACCTTTACAGAGTCCATTGTCCTATTTAATCCTGAGCAAAACCTTATGAAGCAGGTGCGATTATCTCCTTTCCACAGATGAGTCTGTGGCTCAGAGATGTTACATGGTGTGCCTGGTATTTTTTTTTTTACGTTTATTTATTTTTGGGAGACAGAGTGAGACAGAGCATGAGTGGGGGAAGGACAGAGAGAGAAGGAGACACAGAATCCAAAGCAGGCTCCAGGCTCTGAGCTGTCAGCACAGAGCCCGACGCAAGGCTCGAACCCATAAACCGTGAGATCATGACCTAAGCCGAAGTTGAACCCTCAACCAACTGAGCAATCCAGGCGCCCCAAGTGTGCCCGGTATTTTTGCCATATGGATCTTTGTTGTAGATATTTTAGCTGCAAGCATTTTGCTGTGAACATTTTCACTGCATAGTTAATTGACCATAAGGCAATTTTGCTGTAAAAAGATGAAATCACAGAAACTTGAAGAGGGACATTTCATTAAAAAGGATATAATGAAACACTAAAAAGGAATAACATTTAGAAGACATCATTGAGAAATACCAAATATTTGAATACTTTAAAAAGTGTGTGTACATTTATGCCAATACTCTGCAAACAACAGAATTTATTTTGTGGATTGTACCTAAGCACTTGTCTTCAAAGTCTTTTGTTCTTAGTATTATATATATATATATATATATATATATATATATATATATATATTTTTGCTTGTTGATTCATCATTTCCTTATTTGGAATTACACTTGGAATTTTTGCTAAAGTTTCTTCCTTCGTTAAGAGAGATATCAGTTTCCAAATACTAGGATGCATATTTGTAACTGAGCTTTGTACTATATTGTGAAAACCTTCTGCACTGTTTATTCTTGGCAGATTGTCACATGTCCACTGATAGCCATTTCAAGGTTCTATGGAAAATGGGTAGGAAATGCTAGTTCTGTGATACATTTGTAACTGAACTTTATCATTGTCACTGATACGTTACCATTTTCTAGGATAGCACAGTATGCAATCTGGCTTTACACTCATATTTCACACTTCTAGTAACTTTTATCACCGTATTTTCTATCAAGTCAGTATACATAGTTGTTATCCACTGTTTAAGACTAACATGGGGGTGACTGAGAGGCTTAGTCAAAGACTCACATGTCTACTCATCACTGTATAGGATTAGCGAAGATTTGTATAGACCATTATGAGTGCTAGCTAAGATTTATATAATATAAAAATTGGAACTTTGTCAATGGAGAGATGAAACCAAACTGCCAACCAGTTACTTTATCTTTTATGGTAAAATTGCCTTATGGCCAATTAGTTATGTGGAGCAAATGTTTGCAGTGAAATACTTGTAGCAAAGATGGCCTACAGTGAAGATGTTTAGCTGAAAATACCTAGGACCATTATATAGCAAGTCTAAGTGCACACACAGGTAATGTGAGGCAGGGATTTGCACCCAGGACTGGTCTCTTGCATCCCTTTCTATTACATACATTCTCTATCTGTATTGAGGGTTTCCTTGACGTTTGGCTATATTTTCATGTTCTAATGTTTAAGGGCAATTGAGGAATTCACTCAGTCCTACAATCCTAATGAGCACAGCTGCTTGCTGTCATTTATACAAAATGTTTCACAGCTACTCCAGACAGCTTCCTACCATGAAGAGGGACTCCTGTGTGCTACTCAGACAAGGGAAAGCTCTAATTATCAAATGGGTTGGGGCAGTGTTTAATTAGGTAGATGCAAGTGGTTGCTTGCTGCCCATTAATGATTAAACTACCACATATAATAGTAGGAATAGTCACTTTCTGGGTGCTGGAAATTGATCATGTATATAGAATATATTCTGAGGCTGCAAGAAGATTTTGTATTTATATGGCCCTATTTCTATAAAAAGTGTCTGGATCACTAACCTCTCTCCGTATCATGGGACAGATCTTTAAACAGAGCAATTTAGATGTCAACAGAACACTTGGAGGTCTTCTAATCAAGATATCTCTCTTTCATTTGATAGCTGTGAAAACTGAGGCTGATGTAGGAAGTGTCTTGCTCCAGGTCAAAAACAATGGGTTTAAAGGCAGAGCCAGTGCCCAAACTGAGATAGATATGACTCCTGCTCCCTTCACTACACCCCACCTCCTTCAGCACTATTATCCTTGGTTAACATGGTCCCTCTGTAAGCGTTTTCCAGTGCAGTTCTGAGGAAATTATGATCAGGGGCTACACTGACAGGCTCCTTGGTGGATACTCACTAAAGTGAAAAAAGGAAAAATCAAAGACTCCTCTGAGAATCTGTTGAATGAACTCACTAGAGGTGTGGTTCTTAAAACTGAGCATGCATCGGGGTTACCTGGATGCCTCCTTAAAACATGGATGGCAGGGGCCCATCCCCAGAATTTCTGATTGAGTAGGACTGGGATGGGGTTTGAAAATTTGCATTTCTAACATGGTCCATGGACCACACATTGAGAACCACTGTTCTAGTCTACAAAATGGTGTCATGATATTTGACCTCATTTCACCCTAAGGTTTCCTGGGTCATCTCAAACTTTTAGATGAGAACGGTTTTGAACATAATGCCTCACTTTTCTCCATTTTGAATGTGCTGAAAGAGCTTCCAAATTATATCTGTCCTTATGCTTTTCCATAGGATTCTAGAAGAAATTTGGAAGAATTATTAGGTCATTTAGTCTGGCTTTCTGTATCTAAGCTGGGATGTACCTAGCCTATTCCAAATATATGCATTGCTCCTTCCACTTTTTTTTCATTTATGCCTTAAATGATTATGATGAGCATCTTCCCTGTTTAGTCTTTTGAACTAATCATCCTTTTATTCTAATACTTCCCCTTAGATGCTCCACAATGATTGGTCCCAGGAAATCTACTTGCCCACCCACTCAATGTACATTAGCTCCCTTGCCTTCCCTTTCTCAAACTGGTAATACCTCCCTATTACTCATGAGCCATCCTGGAAAACCTGTGCTTCATTTACCACATGATAACTGGAAGAGGAAAGCCCTCTTCCTGTATTCCAGACACCCTACCTTGTATTTCTAAAAATGGTGGTTCTCAAACTTAGTTGTACTTTAGAACAACTGGGTAGCTTTTTTAAAAAATAGTTTGTTGTCTCATGTTGGTTTCCATATAACACCCAGTGCTCATCACCTGGGTAGCTTTTTAAAAATTCTAATGCCTATGGAGCACCTGGGTGGCTCAATCGGTTAAGCAACCGACTTTGGCTCAGGTCATGATCTCATGGTTTATAAGTTTGAGTCCCGCATCAGGCTCTGTGCTGACAGCTCAGAGCCTGAAGCCTGCTTCATATTCTGTGTCTCCCTCTCTCTCTCTCTGCCCCTCCCCTGCTCATGCTCATGCTCTCTCTCTCTCAAAAATGAATAAACATTAAAATTTTTTTAAAAAATTCTAATGCCTAGGCCCAATATCAGATCATCTGAGTCTAAATCTCTGGGGACCCAGGCATCAGTTTTTTTAAACTCTCCAGATGACTCTAATGCTCATCCAAGGTTGAGAACTACTGTCAAAACCAGAGACACTTTCCCCTTTACTCTGTTTTCTTGCCTTTTTAAGCAAAGTTTCTCTAACTGTGGGCTTTACTTTAGAAAGGATTCAGTATAGTAGTGGTTCTGAAATGTTAGCCTGCATCAGAATCACCCACATCAGAAAGTCTCTGAGTTTCTGATTTAATAGCACTCAGGTGGGGCCCAAGAATCTGGATTTCTACCAAGTTCCCACGTGGTATGTGGATGCTACTGGTTCAGGGACCACACTTTGCAAAACACCATTGTTAAGGAAAGGGACACAAGTCTCTTTATCTAGTATCCCTTTAAAAGACAGTTGTGATGAGTGACTTTTTTTGCTTTCAAACTTCAAGACAGTTTTTCAGCACTGTAAGGGTGTGTACATTTACACAACTGTGTTGGAGAGAGCAGTCTCAAAGTTACCAACTGTCTACTTGCAAAGACAAGTGAAAGACAAATGGACTGCGTTAGGAGAATTAAGCAAATGTTCTCCTAGGTAATGGAAGATAGCCAGAGGCTGAGGAAAGAGTTAAATTATTAGTTTGTTTATCTTGATTCAATCTCTGTAGGGCTTGGGCTGCATCTCTACCTGCATGGCTAGAGCTTTCTCCTACCATTTAAAAAGGAGCTGGTTTGTTGTTAAAATGCAAGGGCAAATTAGACATAGGCACCAAGAAAGGACGAAACAAATCAAAGCCATTTCTAATCCAGAGCAGCAGAAAGAAGAATGTTTTGGGTTATTTTTGAATATCACCGTTAGCTTTAGCCAATGGTACCCAGTGCTTGCAAGCTTAATTTTTCTCCACAAAGGTGGTGGGAAGGGTGGCTAGACAGGGATGATGAGTTTGGGAAGGAATTGGTTAGTCTTTCCATTGGCTCAGAATGACTGACAATGTAGTTCTTGTGTTTGCCATCCATTTCTCCTGCTCTACTTGATCAGAGATAAGAACAGAGATGGTAAATGAGTCCAGCAGCACTGAGACACATATTACATTACATCTTAAAAAGAAGCACCTCTGAGAGATAGGAGTGAATGAGTGTGTGTGTGTGTGTGTGTGTGTGTCTGAGTGTGTGTGTGTGAATAACACCTATTTTATTAGATATTGTCTTTCTAACTAAATTTTGTAGGGGTGAGCTGTTATAAATGCTGGCCTAGCTAGAGGTATTCAGAAAGCAGAATTGGTAGGTCAGTCTTGATACCTTTTCTCTTCCTGGCCTCACATCCTAGAACCTTAAGACCATGAGGAATAGGAAGTTCTCCATCCTCTTGGGTCCCTTCCCTCATAATGACCATCTTGAGAGCTTGGTCCAATCTAACCATGTATTTCTCAGGGCTAAACTTTTGCTCTGTGTTCATGCACATGCACACATGTATGCATGTGTGTACATATGTGTGTAGAAGGAGGTGAAGATGCACTAGAACTCAATGTTAACTATGCAAATCCAGACTCCTTGGGTTTAATCCCAACTGTACCACCTATTAGTTGAATTATCTTGAATAAATTACTTCATCAGTCTAAGTCTCTCTTATTGTTTTTCAACAAGGGATAACCAGTGTCACCTGGGTAGCTCAGTTGGTTAAGCGTCCAACTCTTGCTTTCTGCTCAGGTCGTGATCTCATGGTTCATGAGTTTGAGCTCATGTCAGGCTTCACACTGACAGTGTGGAGCCTGCTTGGAATCTCTCTCTCTCTCTCTCTCTCTCTCTCTCTCTCTCTCTCTCCCCATCTTGCCCTGCCCTCCCCCACTCACTCCCTCTGTCTCTCTCTCAAAATAAATAAATAAACATAAAAGTTTTAAAAATTGGGACACCTGGGCCGCTCAGTTGGTTAAGTGTCCGACTTTGGCTCAGGTCATAATCTCACGGTCTGTGAGTTGGAGCCCTGTGTTGGGCTCTATGCTGAGAGCTGGAAGCCTGGATCCTGCTTCAGATTCTGTGTCTCCCTGTCTCTCTGCCCCTCCCCTGCTCTTGCTCTCTCTCTCTCTCTCTCAAAAATAAATAAACATTTTAATAAAACTTTAAAAGGGGCACCTGGGTAGCTCATTCAGTTGAGTGTCTGCTTTAGGCTCAGAACATAATATCACAGTTCATGAGTTCGAGCCCCATGTCAGGATCTGTGCTGACAGCTCAGAGTCTGGAACCTGTTTCAGATTCTGTGTCCCCCTCTCTTTCTGCCCCTCCCCAACTCACTCTCTAAAATAAATTTTAAAAATTTAACATTTTTTAAAAACAAGGGATAACCAAAGAGCCTAATATAGAGAGGTGCTGTGAGACTTAAAGAGATAATCCATGTAAAGCACTCAGCTTAGCACATTATAAAGACTTAACATATGTGAGCTATTATCATTACGTTCATGGTGGAAGAGAAAGACTTCCGAAGTAGGCAGAGAAGCCCATAGCAGTGGCAACATTAACCTAAATATTGGGGGCATCGTAAAACCACTGTTTTGGGCCCTTGGGATAGCCTTTTCCTTCGGTGATTGTCATTAACATTATGGCCAAATTAAGCTACTTAACAGAATCTTGGTAGGAGGGGTTTAGAGAGTCATGTTTCTAAGCAGAGAAAGGACTGGACAGGATTTGCTTACAAAGGACCCTAAGTAGGAAGAGACAGAACTGACAGAGTGGATCAGCAGTCAATGAGACTAATTTCATGGGGGGATAGGGAAAAGGAGGGTTTTGGAACTTTCTTTTTCCTTTATATCCACACTCTAGCTGTGTCTGAAATACTTGAGGCTCTCTGCTTTCCTTCCTATGGCTTCTGAGTAGACTCATCTTTTTCACGTTGCCAGTTCTTTGCCCATCCTGGAACACTTTTTTACTCACCATTTACCTGGTTAGCACTTATTAAGCCTTCCTCTCCCCACCTTTCCCAGTAGTTTTCATAGCATAACAAATTATCACAGTGCGTTGTAATATCACGTACACCTGTGCTGTCTGGTATTAATAGCTATGAGCCAGCCACATGTGCTGATTGAGCACTTGAAGTGTGGCTAGTCTGAAATGCGATATACCATGAATGGAAAATACACACCAGAATCAGAAAACTTAGTATGAAAAAAAGAATGTGAAATACCTTATTAATGATTTTTCATATTGATCACATGGTGAAATAATATTTTGGGTATGTTGGGTTAAGTTAAATATATGAAAGTTACTTTTATTTGTTTTTATTAACTTTTCTAAAGATGGATAACTAAGAAATTGAAGATGACTGGTGTGGCTCTATTATATTTCTGTTGCCCCATGCTGTCCTAAGCTATCAGCTCTATGAAGGCAGACACTTTGCCTGTTTTGTTTACCATGGTGTCAATGCTGCCTGCTGTAGAGTACTGCTCCCTAAATATTTCTTAAAATTTTTAATGTTTATTTATTTTTGAGAGACAGAGTGCAAGCGGGGGAGGGGGCAGAGAGAGAGGGAAACACAGAATCTGAAGCAGGTTCCCGGCTCTGAACGGTCAGCACAGAGTCTGATGCAGGGCTTGAACTCACAAACCGTGAGATAACCTGAGCTGAAGTCAAATGCCTAACCGACTGAGCCACCCAGGTGTCCCATAAATATTTCTGAATAACCAAACGAAGGAATTAATCTTGCATCTGGCTTTGCACTGAACCCTGCAACTTTGGCTAGAAGGTACATAGAATCATCTTAGATTTATTTTTCTATCCTCTAGGCAACAAGGTACTTTTATCATATGAGTGAATTTCATGTCTTTAGTTTCACTAATTACAGAAAGTTGTAGCTATAGCTAAATGATGTTACATTGCTCCACTTACAGATTTAGAATCTGTAAATCCTTCTCACGTCTGTTCAGAGAAGTGATGTAAAGAAGAGGAAAGAATTCTCCAAATGAGGAAAATTTAATGTAAAAACTTATCAGGATGAGCATTGAGCAATATATGAAACTGTTGAATCACTTTATTGTACACCTGAAACTAATATAACACTATATGTTAACTATACTGGACTTAAAATTTTTAAAAACTTAATTAAAAAAATCTGAAAAAAGTGGAGAAAGCAACATGAGCCAGGACTTTGTGGCTAAAAGGAACTGTAATAATTTTCTATTGCTATGTAAAAAAATACTACAAACATAATGGCTTAAAAGAACATTATTTCACAGTCTCTGTGGATCAGAATGTGTTCAGGGCACAGCATTCCTGAGTGGTCAGCTCAGAGTCTTACTGAACATAAATCAAAGCATTGGGCCAGGGCTACATTTCTCACGGGGGCTTAGGGCCTCTTCTAATTTTATTCAGGTTGTTGAAGAATTTGATTTTCTTCTAGTTGTTGTTGGCTGGAGACTCCTCTTAGTTTCTGGAGGCTGCCCACAGTTCCTTGCCATGTGGCCCCCAAAGGCAGCTCACAAAGATGAATGCTCACTTTCTTACAGGCCAGCTAGAGTATATCTCTCTGACTTCCTTTTCCTTAGCAGCCAGAGAAATCTCCTGCTTTTTAAAGGGCTCATGCCATTAGGTCAGTCCTGCCCAGATAATCACCTAAAGTCACCTGATTTGGGACCTTAATTACATCTGAAAACACCTTCATAGCAGTACCTAGATTAATATTTTATTGAATAACTGTAAGAATATGTGCATACACCAATGACTGGGAATCTTGGGGGCCCATCTTAGAATTCTGCCTACCACAGGACCTCAGACAAGGTCTTTAGTTATTTCAGTGAGGATGAAATTGTGAGTGGAAAATTTGAGTCTACATGGGGAGCCAATTCTTTCAGAACCTTAGAAGGCCTATTTAGGCAGTGGCCAAAGGACCCATGGAGGGAAGTGTGAAATAAGGAAATATGGTTGGAAGGCATGTTAATGCCTATTTTACATACGTGGAATTGGAGGCCCAGGGAGTGAAAGCCTTCTGGGAGTGGTCATTGCAAATGGGGCATTTGAAATCTGAGGAGGTTAAAATCTCTCATCTAAACTAACTTTCTCGATTTTCCCATGACCACCTGTATTGAAACAATTTACAGTCCAAAGACCTGTTTATTCTTTGAGTTACAGAAAACAAATGTACTTTGCACATAACATTGAATACATCCTTTCCTTCACGTCAACCCTGAAGGTACTGTTAAGTCATGAATTGTGCTGAATTTCCCATTTTTCAGAAGCATATTCATCTTTCAACCAGTTGTTTAAGAGATGGGGAACTTGGAGAAATAAGCGGCTCCATTTCTCAGTCAGGACAAAGTGCAGTGGTGGAATTATTTGAGAATAGGCTTTTAAGGGCAGGGACTTAGAGGACCTGGCAAGTGCGGGCTAGGAATCTTGATACTTAGGGATGGAAGTAACCTTTGCATCTCAAAGTCCTCTTGTTCTGATTCCTCAGAAGGGATCTGGTGAGGAACTCAGAAGGGAATGTAACACCCTGGGGTCTCAAAAGAACATTAACCAGAGTGACATTCTTAGGCCCAAATTTTCAAAATGCACACATATAGTTTCTTCCTCCAGTGCTGACAATATGTTATCCATGTGATGAGATGAGCAAGTATTATTTTTGCAGAGGCAGAAAAAAAAATAAAAATGGAATCCCTGGAGCCTGCCTGGTATGACTGAATTTAATGACAGCTGCCTCCTATGTTCCTTACCTTTGGATTTTGGTTGGGCCTCTTTCAGATCCCTGTCAGATCAGCTTAGATCATTCATTGAAATGTTTCCTTCTCATTGTTCACATTTCCACGGATTTAGGAGCTGAGAATAATTTTTCTACTGCAAAATAATCAATAGCCTGACTGCAGATGACTTTTCCCACTCACAACAGAAGTCAATTCTTAACTCTTCTGGGAATGTTTATCTAGTTGCCTGATGCTTCAGTCTAACCTGCTTGATGGTTTCAATTTGCTTCTGGCCTCTTGGGTCTTTATTCTCCTTATTACCACCTTCACTATTGGGTCACAAGAGGATAGAAAGAACTGGAAAAAATAAGTTCATTTGTTGTTTGAAGCTTTAAGGAAAGGTCTGGAAGGAGTTAGGATAGAGACACAGTATTGATTCTTTATTTATTTATTTTTTTTACAAATAGTTTATTGTCAAATTAGTTTCCACATAACACCCAGTGCTCATCCCCACAAGTGTCCTCCTCCATGCCCATCCCTCCTCCCCCCCACATCCATCAGTCCTCAGTTTTTGTCAGCATTCAAGAGTCTCTCATGGTTTGCCTCTCTCCCTTTCCCCCACCATTTCCGCCCTTCTTCTCCCCTTGGTCCTCTGTTAAGTTCCTCCTAATCCTCCTATACGTGCACACATATGATATTTGTCCTTCTCTGCCTGACTTATTTCGCTCAGCATAACACCCTCAAGGTCCATCCATGTTGCTACACATGGCCAGATTTCATTGTTTCTCATTGCCATGTAGTATTCCATGGTATAGATAAACCACATCTTCTTGATCCATTCATCTTTTGATGGACACTTAGGCTCTTTCCATGTTTTAGCTATTGTGGAGAGGACTGCTATGAACATTCGGGTACATGTGCTCCTATGCATCAGCATTTCTGTATCCCTTGGGTAAATTCCTAGCAGTGCTATTGCTGGGTCCTAGGGGAGTTCTATTGTTAGTTTCCTGAGGAACCTCCACACTGTTTTCGAGAGGGGCTGTACCAGTTTACATTCCCACCAACAGTGTAGGAGGGTGGAGACACAGTATTGATTCTACTGGGCTGTGTGTGGGGAATTATCTGTCACCTATCCCTTTCTCTTGTTTTCCTGTCTGCCCCATTCTTACATATAATTGAGAATGGACTTAGTGGTTCAGGAAACTCTCTGGGTTTCCAATATTATGTGATGTCCACTTTGCCAACTCACACAGTAAATGTGATAGGCAGGTTAAAAAAAAAAAAGAACACAAACAAAATAAACAATACAGAAAAGCTTCCAGGTGATCAGTATAGATTCAGCTATCTCCTTGTAGCCAAGTCAAAGCAAATTGAAGGTTTTTCTCCACCAACCAATGGTGAAGGAGAATATTGATAAATTTCACCATTTATACAGATATCTGAGGCTGCTTTTCTGTTTTTGTATTAATCTCTATTGTGAAACTTCCCTGACCTCTGATTTCCCAATCCCAAATTGAATAGGAATAGAAGTACAGACTCTCAGTCATATGCTAGTGAATGAATCTTTCATTACCACCACTACCTCCCTAACTTTCTTGGTGTCCCCGTGAAAATGTAGAATCTAAAGAAAAAAAAGCTACTGAACAGTCAAAATGATCAAATATACCTGCTTCAAGGACTAAGGATACTGTGTGTCTGTGTTTGTGGCCATATTTCATGCACATAGTGGGAGTGATAGAGTCCCCCCTTAAGGACACCAGGGAGCAAGGGCCATGGAGTCAAAAGAAAGATATTCATGGGGCGCCTGGGTGGCTTAGTCGGTTAAGCGTCCGACTTTCGCTTAGGTCATGATCTCGCGGTTCGTGGGTTCGAGCCCCGCTTCGGGCTCTGTGCTGACTGCCAGCTCAGAGCCTGGAGCCTGCTTCAGATTCTGTATCCCCCTCTCTCTCTGACCCTCCCCTGCTCACGCTGTCTCTCTCTCTCTCTCTCTCTCCTAGAAATAAATAAAAAAAAAGAAAGATATTCATATTCCAAATGGCCTACTTACTAGCTTTTTAAAAAAATAGTTTATTGTCAAGTTGGTTTCCATATAACACCTAGTGCTAATCTCAACAAGTGCCCTCCTCCATGCCCATCACCCCCTTCCCCTCTCCGCACCCCCATGAATCCTCAGTTTGTTCTCAGCATTTAAGAGTCTTTCATGGTTTCCCTCCCTCCCTCTCCCCAATTATTTTTTCCCCTTCTCCTCCACCATGGTCCTCTGTTTAGTTCCTCCTAATCCTCCTATACGTGCAAACATATAGTATCTGTCCTTCTCTGCCTGACTTACTTCGTTCAGCATAACACTCCCTTGTTCCATCCATGTTGCTACACATGGCCAGATTTCATTCTTTCTCATTGCCATGTAGTATTCAATTGTATAGATAAACCACATCTTCTTGATCCATTCGTCCGTTGATGGGCACTTAGGATCTTTCCATGATTTGGCTATTGTTGAGAGTGCTGCTATGAACATTGGGGTACATGTGCCCCTATGCATCATCACTCCTGTATCCCGTGGGTAAATTCTTAGCAGTGCTATTGCTGGGTCATAGGGGAGTTCTATTGTTAATTTTTTGAGGAACCCCCACACTGTTTTCCAGAGGGGCTGCACCAGTTTACATTCCCACCAACAGTGTAGGAGGGTGCCCATTCCTCCACATCCTCACCAGCACCTAGGGTCTCCTGATTTATTCACTTTAGACACTCTGACCAGCACGAGGTGGTTTTGATTTGTATTTCTCTAATGAGGAGAGATGCTGAACATCGTTTCATGTGTCTGTTGGCCATCTGGATGTCCTCTTTGGAGAAGTGTTTGTTCATGTCTTCTGCCCATTACTTCACTGGATTGTTTGTTTTTCAGATGTGGAGTTTGGTGAGTTCCTTATAGATTTTGGATACTAGCCCTTTCTCTGATGTGTCATTTCCAAATATCTTTTCCCGTTCCATCACTTGCCTATTGGTTTTATGGATTGTTTCCTTTGCCGTGCAGAAGCTTTTTATCTTGATGAGGTACCAATATTTCATTTTTGCTCTTGATTCCCTTGCCTTTGGAGATGTGTCAGGTAAGAAATTGCTGCAGTTGAGGTCAAGGAAGTTGTTTCCTGCTTTCTCCTCTAGGATTTTGATGGTTCCCTGTCTCATGTTCAGGTCCTTTATCCATTTGAGTTTATTTTTGTGTATGGTGTGAGAAAATGATTTAGTTTCATTCTTCTGCATGTTGATGTCCAGTTCTCCCAGCACCATCTACTAAAGACGCTGTCTTTTTTCCATTGGGCACTCTTTCCTGCTTTGTCAAAGATTAGTTGCCATATATTTGTGGGTCTAATTCTGAGTTCTCTATTCTATTCCATTGGTCTATGGAATGTTTGTGTCTGTTTTTTTGCCAATACCATACTGTCTTAATGATGACAGCTTTGTGGTAGAGGCTAAAGTCTGGAATGGTAATGCCTCCCGTTTTGGTTTTCTTCTTCAGTATTTCTTTGGCTATTCGGGGTCTTTTGTGGTTCCATACAAATTATAGGATAGTTTGTTCTAGCTTTGAGAAGAATGGTGGTGCCATTTTGATTGGGATTGCATTGAATGTGTAGATTGCTTTCGGTAGTAATGACATTTCAACAACAGTTGTTTTTCCAATCCATAAGTATGGAATGTTTTTGCATTTCTTTGTGTCTTCTTTAATTTCCTTCATAAGTTTTCTATAGTTTTCATCATACAGATCTGTTATATCTTTGGTTAGGTTTATTCCTAGGTATTTTATGGTTTTTGGTGGTTTTCTTTTGTGCAGTTGTGAATGAGATCAGTTTCTCGATTTCTCTTTCTGTTGCTTCATTGTTGATGTATAAAGATGCAACCGATTTCTGTAAGTTGATTTTGTACCCTGCAACTTTGCTGAATTCTTGGATCAGTTCTAGTTGGCTTCTGGTGGAGTCTGCCATGGTTGCTCAGTAGAGTATCATGTCGTGTGCGAAAAGTGAAAGTTTGACTTCTTCTTAGCCAATTCTGATGCCTTTTATTTCCTTTTGTTGTCTGATGGCTGATGCTAGGACTTCCAGCACTATGTTAAACAACTGTGGTGACAGTGGACATCCCTGTCGTGTTCCTGATCTCAGGGGGGAAAGCTCTCAGTTTTTCCCTGTTGAGGATGATGTTAGCTGAGGGCTTCTCATAGATGGCTTTTACGATGTTTAAGTAGGTTCCTTCTATCCCGACTATCTCTAGTGTCTTTATTAAGAAGTGATGCTGTATTTTGTCAAATGCTTTTTCTGCATCTATTGACAGGATCATATGGTTTTTATCTTTTCTTTTATTGATGTGATGTATCACATTGATTTGCGAATATTGAACCATCCCTGTAACCCAGGAATTATTCCCACTTGATCATGTTGGATAATGCTTTTAATGTGCTGTTTGATTCGATTTGCAAATATCTTGTTGAGGATTTTTGCATCTTTATTCATCAAGGATATTAGCCTGTAGTTCTCTTTTTTTTGCTGGGTCTCTGTCTGGCTTGGGAATCAAAGTGATACTGGCTTTATAGAATGAGTCCAGAAGTTTTCCTTCGATTTCTATTTCTTGCAATAGCTTGAGAAGAATGGGTATTAATTCTGTTTTAAATGTCTGGTAGAATTCCTCAGGGAAGACATCTGGCCCAGGGCTCTTATTTGTTGGGAGATTTTTGATAACTGATTCAATTTCTTCACTAATTATGGGTCTGTTCAGATTTTCTCTCTCTTTCCGTGTGAATTTTGATAATGAGTGGTGCTTAGGAATTTGTCCATTTCTTCTAAGTTGTTCAGTTTTTTGGCATATAATTTTTCATAGTATTCCCTGATAATTGCTTGTATTTCTGAGCGATTGACTATAATAAACCCATTTTCATTCATGATTTTGTGTTTTTGGGTGCTCTCTCTGTTTTCTTTTTGAGAAGCCTGGCTAGAGGCTTGTCAATTTTGTTTGCTTTTTCAAAAACCAACTCTTGGTTTCATTGTTCAACTGTTTGTTTGTTTTTTTGGATTCTATATTGTTTATTTCTGCCCTGATTTTTATTATTTCTCTTCTCCTACTGGGTTTGAGGTGCTCTTGTTGCTCTCCTTCTAGTTCCTTTAGGTGCGCTGTTAGATTCTGTATTTGCACTTTTTCTAAGTTCTTGAAACAGGCCTGGAATGCAATGTACTTTCCTCTTACGACTGCTTTTGACGCACCCCATAGTTTGCATTGTTGTATTTTCATTTTCATTTGTTTCCATATATTTTTTTAATTTCTTCTCTAATTACCTGATTGGCCCATTCCTTCTTTAGTAGGGTGTTCTTTAACTTCTATGTTTTTGGACGTTTGCCAGGTTTTTTCCTGTGATTGATTTCCAGTTTCATAGCATTGTGATCTGAAAGTGTGCTTGGTATGATCTCGATTCTTTTATATTTATTGAGGGCTGCTTTATGACCCAGTATGTGATCTATCTTGGAGAATGTGCCATGAGCACTTGAGAAGAAAGTGAATTCCACAGCCTCAGGATGTAGAGTTCTAAATATATCTGTCAAGTCCATCTAGTCTGTTGTGTCATTCAACCTACTTACTAGCTTATCTATCTTGGGTAAGTTATTGACACATCTTGCTGGCAAACACAAAGTCTAGGAAGCTTAAAAATACCTATTCTGCATATTCCACAAGCTTGTTGTGAGGAATAAATGGAATAATTATGTGTGGATGTCTAGCAAAACACCTGGCACTTAATGGGTATTCAGTAAATGTTTGTAGATTCTGAATGATGACTCTAAGGGGTCTGGCTTTAAGAGGCCCAGGAGCTCAATAAGTAGAGCTTAGGTGTACATTTTAGAGTAGATAAGTAAATAAGGAATTAGTGGGAGAAGATACTATTTTTATACTGTAAAGATTGGATTTTCTAAGCCACTCTTAGATTTCCATTTATCCCAATTCTCAATCATATTTGATAGGAAATAGGAGTGCTTTTTCAGGACTCAGCTCTTTTCTAGGACTTTAAAGCATTAAAGTACAGGCAGTGAAAAACAGACTCTTCACGTGTGTCTCAGGGTAGGTCAAAAGTCCTAGTTACCAGCCCTTTCCACAGAAGCACATTATGAATTCACAAGAACACAAGAACACAACTTTAATGTGAGAGAGGATGTGTGTGTGTGTGTGTGTGTGTGTGTGACTGCTGTATTTCTAGTGACTAGAAAAATGCCTTGCACAATACATGTGTTGAATAGGTGAATGAGTGCTCATTCATCATTGCAGGTAGAATGTTGTAACAAATACCTACATATTGCTCTTTAGTATAACTGTCATGGAATGAGAGTATGGAATATAGATAAGGCATGGCTTTGAGAGAAAGAATTTTATGGTAGTTCCAAAATTACAATCACAAGAAGAAAATTGCGTTGGTAAGACCTATCCACCTTGGCTCAAGTTTAGGGAAAGAGAAAAAAATTATGTTAATTGTCATGGGATTTACTGGAAATAATTTTTTACTGGAGCAAGATTAACTACCAAGAAGTTACTGACAGCAAGACTAGCATTTTATACCTTCTTATTGTTTAGCATTTATGTAAGTCTAATTCCAATACAGTGAAGCCCTCTATTAAACCCATCCTTGGGGATTGGGGAAAATTTGTTACAAATAGAACTTAGTTACTTAAAAATTCTTTATTGTCTTCTTCCTTCTTGGCTTTCTCTTGGAAATTTTCCCACCAGCCACTGGAATCTTTTCCCAACCTCCAGTCTCTGGCAAGTTTCTCACAGTCCTTGGAAGATCCTTATGACAAAGATCCTGATTCTGTGACTTGTGTACTTGTTGGTCCTGGACAGGCAAGATCCTAGCAAGCAGGCCCAAGGCTCCTGTGAAAAAGTCTAAAAGGCTTCCTGTCAGAGACAGAGTTATCTGCTTTCCAAGTCTTCTTGTCTCTGGATCCTTGTGTCACCCTATACTATTGTGACTATGTTTCCTTGGATTTTCCTAGCCATCTAGCTCCTGGAGCCTTCTATTGATTACTTGTCTGGATCTGATCTGTCATTTTATTCTGACCTGCAGTTTCCATGAACTCCCTGAAACTGGACTATTTTCTTGATGTGTTTCTTTTTCTTTTTTAAAATGTTTTTTTTTTATTTTTATTTCTGAGAGAGAGATAGAGACAGTGTGAGGAAGGGAGGGTCAGAGAGAGAGGGAGACACTGATCTGACACAGAATCTGATTCAGGCTCCAGACTCTGAGCTGGCTGTCAGCACAGAGCCTGACGTGGGGCTCGAACCCACGAACCGTGGGATCATAACCTGAGCCAAAGCCAGACGTTTAACCGACTGAGCCACCCAGGTACCCCATCTTGATGTGTTTCTACATTCTAGTTCTATAATCTACCTTTATCTACAGCTATAAGTCCCTGTTTTTCTGTAGCTCATGGTGCCTTTACCTGATATCCTCATATTCCTGATGTTTCAAACATTGCGTAAGTCCCAACAGAGGGAAAGATGCAAGGTGGGAGCAGTCCAAATCAAAGAAAATTTGCAAAAGGAGTGAGGGCAGTTTCAACTAGTAATTTTACACCCATCTCCTATTTATATAGGTAAAGACATGGTGTCCTCAGTCCCTAGAAATCTTTTCCATAGGTATTCTTGTTTTGGAAGCTTCATCCAACCTAGGTCATCTGAAAAATGAACTCTACCTTCTTAGAGATGCTGGTCCATCTCTGAGCAGAAATGGAGAGAAGTAATGATTACCTAAGCCCTATTTCCTCTGACAAGGAGATAAAAGTTTCCTTCATCCCTATCGTGATGGTTAATTTTATGTGTCAACTTGACTGTGCCATTTGTGCCCAGATATCTGGTTAAACATTATTCTGAGTGTGTCTGTGAGGGTATTTTTGATGATATTAATATTTGAATTGGTAGACTAAGTAAAGTAGATTTCCTCCTTAGTATCAGCAGCCCTCATTCAATCAGTTGAAGGTCTAATAGAATAAAAAGGCTGATCCCTGGAAGGAACTCCTCCTACCCAACTGCTTGACCTATACATTGGTCTTTTCTTGCTTTCATGCTTAAACAGAAACATTGGTTCTTCTTGTATCTCAAGTCTCCCCAAGTTTGAACTCAGAACTTATATCATTTGGCCCTCCTGGTTCTCAGGCCTTTGGACTTGGACTGGAACTATATCATTGGCTCTCCTAGGTTTTCAGCTCACTGACTCATCCTGCAGATCTTGGGACTGGAAAGGCTCCATGGTCATATGAACCAATTTCTTATTCTCTCTCTCTCTCTCTCTCTCTCTCTCTTTCTCCCATGCTATTGCTTTTGTTTCTCTGAAGAACCCTTACTAATACACCTGCCCTTCCACATTGGCTGCTCCATGAAGAGCAAGAGAAAAGATAGAGGAAAGTTCCAAGCAGTTTTATTATACCTGAGGAAATATTTCAAATTAGTGTGAATAAGGAGGAAGGATGTTTTTAAGAATCAAAAGACCAAAATTGCAATCCTGACCCAATTTATTTGTGTCATGATATTTGGTAAGTCATCTCCCCTGTATTACTCCCATTTTATAGTGAGAGAAGCTACTTCAATGAATGTACACTCAATACCTATGCCATGAGTATGCTATAGAAACTGAAGCAACTCAATCATTGTTAATGAGCAATAATATCAACTCCCAATAATTTTTTTCCTTTCAACCAAGAACAATTTATTATAGTTTTCCCAGATGCTATTTATACTAAGGGCAACATGAATCCTTTGCTTTCTTTTGTGTCTTTTAAATAGAAATAGAGATACACTGTCTTCCAGAAAGAATTCTGTGTGTATGATTGTGACAATTCAATAAAATTATGTGTAGCAAATCAGTACCCAGATGTTATGAAAAAAAAATCTAGTTACATATTGTTAAAAATCCCTGTAAATCATAGTATTTCAGTATATGGGATAATATTTGATATTTTATTTCCAAGCTTGTTGTTTGAGGTAAAAACAAGAAGTAGGTGAACATGCCAGTTATCAAAACCGCAACTTAATAGGGCTCATACTAAAACTGATTTTATAAAATCCGCAATTTCTGACACCATTCTAAAAGGATCAGTAAAGGGGCGCCTGGGTGGCTCAGTTGGCTAAGCGTCTGACTTTAGTGCAGGTCATGATCTCACGGTCTGTGGGTTCGAGCCCCGTATCGGGCTCTGTGCTGACAGCTGGCTCAGAGCCTGGAGCCTGTCTTCCAATTCTGTATCTCCCTCTCTCTCTGACCCTCCTCTGCTCACGCTGTCTCTATCTCTCTCTGAAAACTAAATAAAACATTTTTAAAAATTAAAAAAATAAAAGGATCAGTAGAAACATATTTTGTCAAAATAAGAATAAGGATGTTTTGTAAGCAGGAGACATAGGTAACTGGCACCATTTCCACAAAGAATGGCTAGAAGACCATTCTGGATGCATCAGTACCCCTATACCTCAACTCAGACTATACCTCTGCCAGCATACCCTCTCCTTCCAATTCTTGAAACCCTTCCCACAGTCCATAGCCCAGTTTAAGTCCAGTCTCCTCTAGGAAGCAGTCTCTGTCCACCAAAGCACCCCTGTCATTCTATCTATCCACATGATTTGTACCCAACACTTATTTGGCACTTAGCAGTAGCAGAGATACCACAGGGCAATATGGATTCTCCTCTCCAACACTTCATGGCTTGGCCAAACACTTGCAGCAAAATCTTGGACAGATTGTTGGACTTTTCTGGACCTCCATTTCTTCATCTTTGAAATGAAGAATTTGGATCAAAGTGGTGGTTTTCAATTCTTGTTTTGGTCATGGAACCCCTCCTGCAACAAAATCTGTAGAACTCCAATATACAATATAGAGACAAAAAAAGGGGTTTCTTAAAAAAACAAAAACAAAAAAAAAAAACAACAAAAAAAAACAAGGCTACAGACTGAGAGTCTTCTGGGTACAAAACAAAAACCAAACCAAACGAAATCAAACAAATACAAAACCTTCTTAATGTTGGTTTGAGGTCCTGTGGAATCCTAAGAGCTCTGTGAGAGAGTGTGAAAGCCACCAAATTAAGTGATCTCTAAAGACCCTTTCTAGCCTCTATAATCTATATTTCTATGGGCATGTTTGGAGTTTTGGCTGGATTGCAAGTTTCTGAAGGGCAGTGATTATGGATGACATTGGGTTACTAGATTATATATTGCCTGTGGAAAGAAGGTGGTACCTTAAGGTATGTGGGACAAGGAGAGGGGTGAGCACCCTTGGAATAAAATTTAGTCTTCTGTTCAATAGTCTGAAGAAGTTTTTGCTTTTTTCCTGAACTAAGGGGATCGAGGTAACAGTTACCACATTCTGACCTTGACGTTTAGACTTTGAAATTGCCCTTTAGTAACCTTTCCTAAGTTTTGGCTTTGCAGGAGTGCTACTCTCGGTAGTGTTGGTAGATTGCTTTACTTGATAGGTGAAGATTATTCAAGTCTCTTTGGACTTCCATCTAATTAGCATAATTGGAAAGATATACCTAATCTCTTTGGAGAAGAGGAACATGTGTGTGCATGCACATGCTCGTGCACGCATGCACATGTATGTGCACATTTGTGGAGTTTTGTAAGTACTATTACATTTTATCTTTCAAAGTACAGAGGTCAAAGCTTAACCAAGTAAGTTTGACAACAGGAGAAAATGCCCTCAGATCTGAAAGTAGGCTATCTTGATATTTTAGACGAAATAACAAAATTCTCTTCTCTAGGTCCCCTTTTATGATTTTCACAAAGCCATTTAAAACCAAAGAACTTATCATCATATCTCTGAAAATAGATTGATTCACTACATTAACATAGTGACTGTGATATACCCATGTTATTTGCATATTCTTTATTCTATGCATGTAAATTATAGAGGCTTACTTTCAGAGAGAATAAAACTTAGAAAAAGCCAACAAGAAAGTATTTGTGATTTCCATCCTAGGTGCTGGGCTTAAATTAAATAAACTAGTTGACATCTTGACATCAAATATCGATAGGTCCATTACTCTTTTCTTCTTGCTAGCAGGTTGTGACTTATACTTCACTGTTAGCTTTAGTGATCAGTTTCATGTAAGTAAGTTTAAAACTAAAAGGGATACTTGAGCCCAAGCTCCTCATTCACTGTACGTAAACATAGGCCCAGAAAGATAGTGTGCTAAGTTAGTAGAAAAGCCAGGACTAAACTCAGTAGTATGTTGTATTTCCTACTGACAAAAGCTTTTTGTCTTTCAGCTTTTATATTGAGCCAGTAAGGATGTATATAGACTAATGTAAGGACCATTAAGTGATCATTTGAATGAAAAGGAAGGTGTAGAAGATTCATTTTCCTGACAGCCTCATCTTTAAAAAGTAGTCCCTTTCTGTAAAATAGGGTAAAAATTTATGTTAGGGAGGGAATGATTTCATTGTGATTCATTAATTATCTGAATTTCCCTTTGTTTATGGGATATGGATACTTTGGGTTTCTTATAGCATCATTAGAAAAGACAAGGATTCTGGGATTAAAATGCCCATTAGCCTATCTTTCATCTGGCTGATCTCTCCCGGAGGAATCTGCTTTTAGCCCTCCTCATGCAGGATGTTTTATCAGGTGGGAGAAAGCATTGCTTTGAATATTTTACTTCATCACCTGATTTAATTATTTTGATGTCTTTTGTAACTGAAGTTTTGGTTTATTATTGTTTCTCATCAACCAACTCTAATTAGAACTTTTTTTGGAGGGGAGGTGAAGTGGGAGGCAGAAGGCATTTGTAATTTGATGGAAGGAAAATGACTAGCACCTAGTATTTACTATGTGATAGGTGTTTTGATGGGCATATTGTATCTATCTCAATCTTCACAACAATCTTTTAGAGTTATATATATCTACATTTAAGAGAAGAAAAAAACTGAGGTTTGAGAAGACTAGATAAATAGTATGAGTTCAAAAGGCAGAGTTAGGATTCTAACCCAGGTCATTTTTACTCTAAAATGCAAGGTCTATTCCACTTTACTACTTAGCCTTTATTTAAAACATGGTTACTGCTTTCTGTAAGAGTCTAGATAAGCTGATAAATCTGTCTTGCTTAATTGTCTTTAAATTCTGGTTCACCTTCTCTGGAGGTTCCTTTATAGTAGAATGAACACAATCTACAATCTTCCCCAGAAAGAAAAAGGGCGGAAAGCACAGCCCCTTGTGACATGGAATTAAAAGCTTATTTCCTGTTTTCTTCAGTCTCTGCCTGGATGAAGGGTCTTAGTATACCTCTCCTGCCTCTAGTCAAATCGAAAATAGGCATCTGGCAATGGCTTCTTGGCTATGAAAGTCAGATAGTGTTTTTATTGTCAGTTTAACTGCAAGCATTTCTTCCAACCTCCTGTTTCCAATTCCTGCACCTGCTAATTGGCTAATTTTGTTTTCAGTTTGCTGAAGCTTATGTATTCTTAATTATGTTAATAGAGGCAACCTAATTAAAATATTAACATTTAAAAGATGTACTGAACACCAACAAATTTTTTAAAAAACAATAATTTATTTAGGTAAAATTCACAAAACATGAAACTAACCATTTGAAAGTGAACAATTCAGTGGCAATCAATAGATTCACAATGTTGGGCAACTATACCTCTATCTAGTTCTAAAACATTTCCATCATGACTGAGTAAAGTCTTTAACCCATGATACGGTGTCTCTTCATTTACACCTCCACTGCCAACTCTACCCCAGCCTCTTGAGACCACCAATCTGCATTCTGTCTTGATGCATTTATCTATTCTGGTTATTTCATATAAATGTAATCATATAATATATGAAATTTTGCCTGGCTTCTTTCACTTAGTGTAATGTTTTCAAAATTCATGCACAGTATAGCACTTATTGGGACTTCATTGCTTTTTATGGCTGAGTAGTATTCCAATCTATGTATACACCACAATTTCTTTCTCCATAAATCCACTGATGGACATTTGGGCCATTTCCATTTTTGGCTCTGGTGAATAATGCTGTTATGAGCATGTAGGTACATGTACTTCCTTGAGGACCTGCTTTTAATTATTTGGTGTATATACCAAAGAGTGGAATGCACATGCATATTACAAGTCCAGTCTTTAGCTTTTTGAGGAATCTCCAAACTGATTTTCAAAACAGTTGAACCATTTTACGTTCTTATCAGCAATATACAAGAGTTCTAATTTTTCCTCATCTTGGTCAGCATTTGATAT
>JAESUZ010002867.1:0-50569 GCA_017311185.1 Proteles cristata cristata | reverse complement strand
CCACATCTCCCAAGTGCCCTCAACTCAGCCCTCTGGGCAGAACCCTACACTGCTGAGTGATCAGTGCCTAGAGCCTCATAGCTTCTAACCCTAACCTTACACCTAACCCTAACTCTAACAATAACTCTACCTCTGACCGTAACCTTACACCTGACCCGGACCCACAGATGGGCCCTCATTTCAGCCCTCCAGGGAGATCACAGGACTGGTGGCCCTTCTGCCCTTGCAACACCCCTGGACAGAACCCTAACATTAGCCAAGGCTCTCTCCTTAAGGGCACCCCTGAACTCAGCCCTCTGGCCAGAGCACTGTACTGCTGGCTGATCAGTGCCTGGAGCTTTGTGGGATATATCCCAAACCCAAACTCTGTACTTAAACCTAAGCCTAACTCTAACACGAACCCTGACTCTACTGTCACCATACACCTGACCCACAGCCACGTGAGGGTCTTCATTTCAGCCCTCCAGGGAGATCACAGGACTTGTGTCGCTTTGGCGCTTGCAACCTCTTTGGTAGGAACCCTAACCTGAGCCAAGGCTCTCTCCTCATCGGGCCTCGATTCCTAGGTCTGAGAAAACAACGGATGTGGGGCCCAGAAGACGTGCGGGGTTTCACGGCATGGATATAGATTACGACCATGCCATTTCCAATCCACAGATGGAGCACACAAGGGGTGCCCTGAGGCCTGACTCTAGCCTGGCCCACAGAGGAGGCTGGCCTTTGAACACAAAGACTAAGCCTTACCTCCACTCGCCCGTGCACCCTCAACACAGCACTTGGGGGAGAGCACTGCACTGCTGGGTGATCAGCGCCCGGAGTATCCTGGGATCTAACACTAACCAAATTCTATACTTAAACCTAACCCTAATATACCATAACCATACACCCGACTTGCAATGGCACAGGGCCCTCATTTCGGTCCTTCAGGGAGATCATGGGTCTTGTGTTGCTTCTGCCCTGGCAACTAACCTACACGGAACCCTCACCGTAGACAAGGCTCTCTGCCCACGGGGTCCCAATTCCTAGGTCTGAGAACACCATGGACACGGGGCGCAGAAGTGGTGCAGACTTCAGCAGCAAGAAAGGGGAAAGCTTATTTACAAAGCCAGGATGGAGCTGCACAAAGGGTGACCTGAGGTCCAACCACAGCCTGAAGCACAAAAAGCCTGGCCCTAGAACCCAAAGACTAAGCCGGACTGGGATTTTCCCACGCACCCTCAACTTACCCCTCAGGAGAGAACACTGCACTGCTGGGTGATCTGTGCCTGGAGCCACTGGGATCTAACCCTAAACTGAAAACTGATCCTAATCCGAACACTCACCTTCATTCTAAAAGGAACTCTAAGCCTGACCCGCACCTGAGCATCTACCCTCATTTCGGCCCTCCAGGGAGATCACAAGACAGGTGTTGCTTCTGCTCTGGGGATTCCCCTGGACAGAGGCTCTCTCCCCATGGGGACCCCATTCCTAGGTCTGAGAATACTACGGACTTGCGGCCCAGAACCGCTGCAGGCTTAACCAGCATGGACCATGGAATATCACCATGCCATTTACAAAGCCTGGATGGAGCTGCACAAGGGGTGCCCTGAGGCCCAAACGTAGCCTGGCCCCAAGAGGAGGCCGGGCCTTGAACCGAAAGAATAACGCTGACTGGTACTTTCCAAAGCGCCCTCAACTCAGCCCTCCAGGGAGACCACTGAACTACTTCATGATCAACGCTTGGAGCCTCCTGGAATCTAACCATCACCCTAACCCTTACTCTAACCACAACCCTATACCAGACCCGCACCGCACACGGGGCTTCACTGAAGCCCTCCAAGGAGATCAGCAGACTGGTGTCACTTCGGCCCTGGCGACTCCCCTGGGCGGAAACCTAACCCTAGCCAAGGATCTCCCCCCATGGGGACCCAACTCCTAGGTCTAAGAACATGCCGGACACGGGGCCCAGAATCGGTGAGGGCTTAATCAACATGGAATGTGGCATATCACCGCGCCATTCACAAACCCCAGATGGAGCTGCACAAGAGGTGCTATGAGTCCCAACCATAGCCTGATCACAGAAATGGCTGGCCCTCGAACGCTAACACTCTCCCCTGTGCCCTCGATTCGACCCTACACTGCGAGAGAACACTGCGGTGTTGGGTGATCGATGACTGGAGCCTCTTGGTATCTAACCTTAACCCTAAGCCAAACCCTAACCCTAACCCCACACTAACTTTAACTTGAACCATAACCCCAAACCTGACTCGCATCAGCAGATGCGCCCTCATTTCAGCCCTCTGGGAGATCACAGGACTAGTGTTTCTTCTGCCCTGGCAACTCCCCGCGATGGAACCCTAATGCGAGAAACAGCTCTCTCTCCTTGGGGACCCAATTCCTGGGTCTGAGAACACCATGGTCATGGGTCCCAGATGTGGTGGAGGCTTAATCAGCATGGAACTTGGAGTATCACCAAGCCACTTAGAAAGTGCCGATGGAGCTGCACAGGGTGTCCTGAGGCCCAACTGGAGCCCATCCCAAAGGGGAGGCTGGCTTGGAACCCAAACTCTACGCTGACAGTCACCCTCCCATGGGCCCTCAACTCAGCCCTCTGGGGAAACCATTCTACCGTGGGAGGTTTAGCACCTTCAGTCTCCTGGGTTCAAACCCTAAACCTAAATCTGACTCTAACCCTGACACTACCCGGACCTCTAAGTGTAACCCTAAACCACACCCGCACTCCCACATGGGCCCTCATTTCAGCCCACCAGGGAGGTTACAGGACTGGTGTCGCCTCTGCCCTGGAAACTCCCCGGGAAAAATCTTTTCGCTGGCCAAGGCTCTCTCCCCATGGGCACTCAATTCCTAGATAGGAGAAACCAATGGACGTGGGGTCCAAAGAAGTGCAGGGTTAAGTGGCATGAAACATAGAACGCAGAAGAAACCCTGGATGAAGCCGCACAAACGGTGCCCTAAGGCCCAACTGTAGCCTGGCTCACAGAGGAGGCTGGCCCTTGACACCAAAGACGAAGCCTGACCGGCATTCACCCATGTGCCCTCCACTTGCCCTCTGGGGAGAAGACTGCACTCCTGGACGATGAGTGCCTGAAGCCTCCTGGGATCTAACCCTAACCTGAAACCTAACCCTAAAAGTAACCCGAACTCTAAACTTAACCTTACACCTGACACAAACCAGCACGTGGGCCCTCATTTCAGCCCTCCAGGGAGATCACTGGACTGGTGTCCCTTCTGCCCTGGGGAATCCCCTGGATGGAACCCTAAACCTAGCCAAGATTTTCTCCCATTGGAACCCAGTTTCTTGGTTTGAAAACACCATGCTTAGGAGTCCCAAGAACGGTGCAGCCTTAATCAGCATGGAACTTGGAATATCTCCATGCCACTGACAAATCCTGGATGGAGCTGCACAAGGGGTGCCCTTGGGCCCAACCCTTGGATGACACACCGAGAGGGCTCGCTCTTAACCAACCCAAACACTAAGCCTGACACGCACTCTCCCTTGTACCATCAACTCAGCCCTCTCAAGGGAACACTGTACTGCTGGGTGATCAGCACCTACAGCCTCCTGGGATCTAACCCTAATCCAAAACTTATTCTTAAACCTAACCCTAACTCTAAACATAACCCCACCCCTGACCCACACTGGCAGATGGGATCTCATTTCTGCCCTCCAGGGAGATCACGGGTGGAGTATCGCTTCTGCCCCTGGTAGGGCACTGGATCGAACAAATATCCTAGCCAACCAAGGCTCTCTCCCCATGGGGACCCAATTCCTAGGTCTGAGAACACCACAGACGTGGGCCCCAGAAGAGGTGGACGGTTAAATGGCACGGAACATACATTATCACTATGCCACGTCCAAAGCCTGGGTGCAACTGCACAAGGGGTGCCCTGAGGCCCGACGGCAGCCCATCCCGAAGAGCAGCCTCCTTCTGAACCGAAACTCTAAGTCAGAACGTCACCCTCCCATGCACCCTCACCTCAGTCCTCCGGGTAGACCCCTTTACTGCCGGAGGTTCAGCGTCTGGGGCATGCTGGGTTCTAAACCTAAACCTAAACCTAACCTTAAGGCTAACCCTAACCCTAACCCTAACCGTAACTCTAAACTTAACCCTACACCGACCTGCACCCTCACACGGACTCTCACTTCAGCCCTCCCGGGACATCACAGGACTGGTGTGGCTTCTGCCCTGGTGACTTCCCTGGATGGAAGGGATAGCCGAGGCTCTCTCCTTATGGGGAACCATTCCTAAGTCTGAGAAAACAACAGGCGTGGGGCCCAGAAGAGGTGCAAGGTTAAACGGTGGGGAAATTAGAACATCACCATGTCATTTCCGAACCCTAGATGGAGTGCCCAAGGGATAACCTGAGGCCCAACCATAAGGAGGCTGGTGTTTGAACCCGAAGACTAAGCCTCACCAGCTTTCCCATCCACCCTCAACTCAGCCCTCTGGGAGAACACTGCAGTGCTCAGGGATCAGTGCCAGGAGCCTATTCGGATCTAGCCCTAACACTAACCATGGCCTTAAAACTAACTATTCCATAACACTAACCCGAACTCTAACTCTACAGCTGACCCACACCCACACCCCGACCCTCATTTCATCCCTTCAGGGAGATCATGGGATGGGGGTCACTTCTGCCCTGGAAACTCACCTAGACAGAACCCTAACCCTAGCCAAGGCTCTCTCCCCATGGGAACCCAATTCCTAGGTCGGAGAACACCAGGCACATGGGGCTCATAACCCTAACCCTAAAGCCTACATCACCCTACACCTAATCTAACCTTAACCCTAACCCGTACCTCCTAACCCCTTACCCTAAACCCCAACCCTAACCCGAATCCACATCCTAAACCTGACACTGCCCTAAGCCTAACCCCTAACATCCAACTGCTAGACGCTGACTTAACCCGTATCCTAATCTCAATTCCTAACCCCTGCCCCCTGACACTATTCCTAACCTCCATCTCTAAACCTAAACCTAAACCCTAACACAAACACTGACCCCAACCAAAACCCCTAACCCTAACCCTTAACCCTCTAACCTTCCCTTCTGATGCAACCCCTCTAACCCTATCCTGAACGCTCTAGCCCTGACACCAACTCCCAACCCTAACCCCTAATTACCTTACTCCTAACCACAACCCTTATCCTCTAACCCTAAGCCTCTAATCCTTCCCCTCTATCACTAAGCCTAACCCTCTACCCTAAGCTAACCCCAGCCCCTAATCCTAACCACTCACCTGAAACTATGGAACTCCCAACCCTAACCCTAATCCTAAACACTGCTAAAAGAAATTAAAGACAATATAACGTGTACTACTGTTGAATGGCAAGAGCACACAATGCAACATGCAGACTCCGTGTGATTCCCGGAATATTCACAAAATCTTCACAGAAGGAATGCACAAGCTAATCCTAACAGTCAAATGGAAAATCAAGGCACACAAAATAAACAAAATAATCTAAAATCTCAAAAGTAAAAGCTCATGCTTCCCAATTTCAAACCTCAAAACTAAGCCATAGTAAATAAAACTTGGTGATACTGTCACAAAGATATACATGAAGATCAGTGGGATTTCATGAAGAACCCCAAAATAAATTCTCTCCTCTCTGGTCAACCCAATTTTGACAAGGATGGACCGCATGACATCGGGGAAACAATGGTCTTTTTGACAAAGGGTGCTACATGACCGCCGATCCATGTGCAGGGGAATGAAACTGGACCCATACCCTCACACCACCTACAAACAGTGACTCAAAGTGGATCAAAAGCTTAAATGCAAGAGTTCAACTTGTAAACTCTCGAAAATACAAATGGAGAAAGATCTTCCTGAGCACTATGTTTAACAATGCTCTTAGAGCAGACACCAAAGCACAGGCAAGGAAAGAAACATAGGTAGTTTTAGTTTCCTCAGCATTCAGAACCTTTGTACCTCACAAGCTGCTATCCCAGACGTGAAAAGACAATGCCTAGAATGAAAGGAAACGTTTGCACGTTTTTTGTCAGGTAAGAGTCTGTTTTACAGAATGAAGAGCTTGTACAACTCATCATCAACAATAACAACAAACCCACAATTTTTAGAATGGACAAAGAACTCGGTTATACCTTCCTAAGAGAGATCCTATATGAATGGCGAACAGACGTGAAAAGATGTTAAACACCAGTAATCCTTATGGAAAGGATGACGGAAACCAAAGTTAGACACCCTTTAACATGCACGAAAATTGCCTTCACATAGAAAACTACGATGTAAGAAATGTTGGCAAAGACGTTGAGAAATCGGAACCCTTGAACCGTGCCCGTGGAAATGGAAAGTGGTGGAGCCGACGTGTAAAAAATACGTTGCTATTTCCTCAGAAAGATAAACACACAGAATGGCCACCTGGCTCCACAACTCTACTCCCGGATGTGTGTCCCAGAGAACTGAAGCAGTTGCTTCAAAAACAGCACACGCACAAGCATACACAGCAGCACTGTTCACGATGGCCAAATGGTAGCAAAACTGTGCCAATGCCCATCGGTGGGTGAATGGAGAAACACACTGGGCCCACCCGGAAACAGCAGTATGATTCTGCCACGTGAAGGAGTCCAGGAAAACGCTGCGGCTGTAGAGCACAGGGCGGCGGCGCCTCAGAAAGTGCGCACAGCACTCCACCCCTGCACACGCACACCCGCACGCTGAAAGCAAAGCCTAGAGCGGATATGTCTCCTCCTCCCGTGTTCACAGCGGCTTCTTCATGGCAGCCACGTCGGGGGCAACGCAAGTGACCGACAGACGGATGAACACAGAGCATGCGGTCTACACACAAGGAACACGGCTCAGCTGGACAAAGGACGGGAATTCTGACACCGTTACAACATGGACTGAACGTCGCAGACATTATGCGGAGTGAAGTTCTCCAGTCACAGGAGGACACATACTCTTTTTCCCAAGTGAACCCATTTTTCCCGGTAGAAACTGTAGGTGTTCTATTGAAGGTAAACAGAACTGATACACGCGTACACTCGCAGGACACGAAATCGACACAGAAACCCACGTGCATATGACACACTGAGGACGACCAATCGGAAAGGAGCACGAAGAGACGGACCGACTGACACCTGCGTCAGAGGAACCAAGTGCCCGGGAGGAAAGCTCAGCGAGGAGGGGACGGACCTGCTCTCTGAGGACGACAGGACACTGGGGACAGAAATGCAGGAAGACGCGCGGGGACGGAAAGCCGCTCTGTGCTCCTGGACGCGGGCCAATCCATCCTGTGACCATGTCCATCCGCCCGGGGCGATCTGCACATCTGGGCCATCGGCACCGAACCCCCCAGGACGCCGTGTCACTCGCGGAACCGACCCCCCGACCGGAATGGCCTCAGCGGCGGGAGCGCGAGTACCGCCCGGACACCTGCTCGCGGGCCGCGAACCGCGTGAGGACGCAGCGGGAACCGAGTGTCGCGGAGGAGAAACAGCGACGCGCGGGCCCGGAGCCCAGGGCGGGAAGACCGGAAGGCCATGTGCAAAGCCCCGGGGGTTGGGGGGACCCCGTCATGACCGCGACCCAAGCCGCGCCGGGCCCTCCCCCCACCGGGTCCACTGAACACCGCCCTCCCCCCCCCCTCAGCGGTGTCTGCTCCGGAAGCTCCTCCTCCGCCGGCCTCGCTTTCCCCTCACCTGCTCCTCCCGCGGCGGGTCCAAGGAGACCCGGGTCTTGTCCCTGCGGTCTTCGGCCCACACCCTCCCGAACCCACCACAGCGGGTCCTGAGGAGGCCGGGTTCTTGTCTGAGGGGACGTGGCCCCACGGCCTCTGGAATCCTCCACAGCGGGTTCTGGGGAGACCCGCTTCCTGTCCCTGTGGCCGAGAACCCACCTCGTCGCTCCTTCCCCACAGCTGGTTCCGAGGAAGCAGAGCTCCTGCGAGGGACCGAGGCAGGCGGAGTGCGCATGCGGGCGCTGGCGTCAGTGAGCGGGCCTCTGGCGCCCCCTGCAGGCGATGACGTTAGTGCAGGACACTCTGCAATAACTGGTCCGGGGAGGCATCGCCCCCTCCTGGCCGCCCGTGAATCTAGAACATTTTGGAAATTGGATACTCAAGAGGAGCCAGGTAGCCCCTAAATTCGCCAAAAACAGTTAAGGAACATTTCATTGGAAACCATACGAAATAATATGTGTACACAAACTTTACAACCTACAGCAAAGGTTACTGGAAAATGTAAATTCATTTAAAATGCAAACACATGGGGCAGCTCTTCCTCCCCACGGGTCCTCTCCCTGATGCTTCAATAAAACCACCGTTTTGCACCAAAGACATCTTCAAGAATTCTTTCCAGGTCGTTAGCTCCAGATTCCGCAAAGCTCACGATCACCCCAAAAACCTTCTCATTTATATGTGTCAAACATGAGAGCAATGAATTCTTCTTCTGGACTCTGAGCAGATGCAACCTTGAGGTGCATCATGAATAATAAAGCTGAACTTTACTTTCATTCAGGGCCTTTTGACAAGTGTGGCCCTAATGCAACACTTTCATGTCCATCACTCAGGCTGCATTCCTCTCAGCTGTGACTACTCCACGGGAAGAAGAAAACCTGCCTTTTAGCTAGAAGTTAATGACCCTGTCTGGAATGATAAGACCCCGAATCTCCTGCCTTCTCTTTACTCCCGCCCTAATACAAAGTTGTCCGTTTTAGGCATGGGACAGCCACCTAGCTCACCAGGACAGCTGCCCATCTTAAGACTCTGGGTGAGGCTTTCTTCTCAGTGGTTTCACTTGATCTCCCCCCACATCCCTGGTCCAGCCACTTCTGCCAGAGACCTCCACTGGGAGCTGGCAGAAACCAGTACCCGATTGAATTAAAGCCCAACAAGCAACCATTTCCTAGGGAAGTTGGCTGTCATGACTATATGTGTTGGAATGTTCCTTATATATCATGATGGAAATACTGTCCTTACTGTATTTGGTCAATGTCCTCAATTACAGAATTGGGTAATTTTGTAAAACTGTTCCAGTGTTTTCCATGCGACAAAACAGGCGGGTTTTTCATGGCCTTCTCTGCAAGGGCAAGCCACAAGTGCAGAGCAGCACAGCCCCTCCCACACCCCAAGGGCGGTGCAGCATGGCCTTCTCGGCAATACAAACGTGGTCCATAAGCCAGCACCCATTTGGAGTGTAGAATGGAATGAGGAATCTGTGGGAGGGCCGGCTTCCCTCGTTCAGGAGCCCTTCGCCAGCTGGGAGATGATCACAGCAATTTTGTTCCAGGAATGCTTCGGGTCCCTTTGACATCTCAGGAACCTCTGACATAACTTGCCCAGAGGATGCCACTCAGCAGTCGGGGGTGATTTTCATGGTAATGACCGCTCTCCAGGAGGGGCCTGGGAGCTTCTCTTTGGTCCCCAGGGACTCTCCCTTGGGATTCTATTTTAACCCGCTCTGAGCACATTGGATTTCAAAATTTGGGAAAGGACTGAACTCCTGTAACACTGCATGGCCTCCAGAGGATCTAGCAGTTAGTTCTCCTCTGCAGGAAACAGGGCAACTGGATGGAGGGACCCTAAGTCCAGGCCTTGACAGCTCAAATGAAGACCCAGACCAAAAGGCCTCTTACAGACTGTTCACCCAAATGTATTTGGCTACGAACCTCCTTCCTGACACCCCAGACCAAAAGGCCTCTTACAGACTGTTCACCCAAATGTATTTGGCTACGAACCTCCCTCCTGACACCTGGATGTCTACATAGGTCTTCCAAGTAAATCCAGGTCACTGGAGGAAACACAGGCCACACCAAACGAGCGGGATGCTAACTCTCTCTCTCTTTCTCTCTTCCTACTCCTCATACAGGCGGGGGCTTCTCCCTCATGGATTTCCCCGGTAACGGCTCTAATTGGAGCTAACTGTTGTTGGTCTACCCCAGGAATGGGACGTTAAGGAATATCCCCAAGCAGAGCAGCTTGCCAAATCTTCCTTTGTTTCCGGAACCTGATCTGACAGTTACTAGAAACCCATCCCATATAAACCCAGGAGACATGATGTATTGAAAGACTGGAAGTCTAATACATCGGATTAACACCAAAATGGAAGTGCCCCTTGCTACGTTGTATTCTGTACTTCCACTAGAATAGAATTAGAAGGCCATTCTTCACTTGTTCTTAGCCAAAAGGCCGAGAAGGAATTAGAAGGCCATTCTTGATGGACTCACATATCAAGAATTAAACCTGTACCTCCTCACAGGGATTGAGTATGCAAGCTGACACACTTTCTTATTTCTAAGAACCAGTGAAAGACCTCAGGTCTCTCTCTGCATATATTCCTTCTTATACTATTTAGCTTATTTCGTTGTCTTCTCTGGTGTCTTCCTACCTGATGTCAAGACTACTTCACAGCCATAACTTCTAGAAGACAGATGATCCTTTCTACTCAAGGAGCTTTATGTACGTTGTCTATCTTGGGTTGGCTGCCTCTGCCTGTGGTAACTCCTGTATATTAATACCTTCGCCAATTGACCGATGTTGGCCCAGAGGTAGGGACATCTCTATATTCCCCCACTGAGCAGGAAGTTATGGAAGAGGAGACCTTTCACCCTCAGCAACCTCAAAGATTTGAAGGTTCAAATGGTTCAGGGGGGAAAGACATGGGAAACGAAGGCAGAATGAAATGGCAGATGAGGTTAAATTTCCTTATCATCTGCAGCCCATTGACAAATCCTTGAGGCGGGCAGAGAAGAAAAGTTTCTCCAGGAGCTCCCTATTGTCTGAATGCTAATAATTCGCTAGGGGGGAAATCAACCTTAGCTTCACCACAGCTAGGCCTCCACTATCCTGTGAGTCTTCCTTAGCATATGAAACTCTCCCTGGAAACATCCTCTGGCATTACAGCCCCGAAATCCATAGTATAAAACCAGGGTCTCCTCATGTTACAGGGGCAGTTCTTCTTGTCCAGATGTCCTGTCCCCTTGCTTTAATATCAATAAAATCACCTTTCTGCACTGTAAATTAAAAAAAAAATGAAATAAAATAAAATGAGCTACAGACACATGCAATGCCTGGGTGGCTCCGTCGGTTAAGAAATGAAGTCAAATTGTACAGCTGCTGGGGAGAACTGAATGATGGTTCTTCAAGACCTAAAAATAAAACGAATTAACATGCCTCAGGTATGTACCCCAAATATTTGAAAGCAGGGTCTCACTCTGTATTTCTTCTCCCAAATTCATAGAAGAATTACGCACAACAGTCAAAAGGCTAAACCGACCGGAGGTCCATTGAAGGGTGAATAGGTGATGTATACACCAAGGGATACTACCTTGCCACGCAAAGGACCATAGTACTGATTCATAGCTCAATGTGGATGAACCTTCAATTCACTAAGACAAGGTAATGATCCAATCACAGAAAAGAATACTGTAAGATTCTACTTGTCTGAGGTATCCCTAATAATCAAATGCACCTATCAATAACAAAATATAGATGCCAGTCAGAGGGGAAAGGGAAATGGGCAGTTAATAGACATAGACTGTCACTAGGTCACCATTTAAACATTCTCAAGGTGGAAGGTGGCGGTGTGTGGACAACGGGAATATACTTAGTGGCATACACTGGAGACTTAAAGTCTTTTAAATAGTCGCTAGTATGTTTTCTACATTGAACCACAATTAAAGTCATGACTTAAGAACTAAAACATGTCACAACATGAATGCAGACTCAAAACATACTAACTTACAGGACCCACACAGAAAACTGCCAGATCGAGCCCTCTGTGATCTTTAAATCAATCATGGTTGTACAGTTATTTAAAGTCTCAGGAATAGTAAACTAGGTCACAACAGGAAAAGTCACTGTCACCAAGTTTGGGCAGGCGAGGACAGTTGACACAGCCTCTGGGTTGGAAATGTCCATTTATAGAATTGGCCATTTTACCCAAAGTGATGTAAATACAAAGGAATCCCATCCAATCAACATTCTAGTACCATTTGGGACAGAACTAGAGTAATCCTAAAAGCAGACCATGTAGAGACACAGAATCTGTATAATGAAGAACAAACAAGGAACAATTAGGTTTAGAGCTCATCCTTTCCTGCTACTGGGACAAGTCTGTTCAGAATGCTTCAGCCGAGGTCCCAGGCATCGTGAGGTTTTCCGGTCTGGCTGGTAACGAAAGGCACTGTGCTACCTCTGACGTCTCTTGGACAGATAATTGCTCAGGCTCTGGTAGTTTCCTCTCACACACGTCCTAGCCAATGCTCCGTTCAACACCCAAGGGGGGACCTCTGCAGACGTCCTGAGTCCTCCCTCCATGCGGTGCAGTCCTCTGATATTCCGGTGAGCTCCACCTGCTTTCTGCTTCCCAGACACTCAGTTCCGTCCCTTTAACTCAGGGGGGTCTCGGGGCTGTCCTCCCTCCCTTACTACACATACACACATCACCCACCATGTTGGGTCCTGACCTCTTCCCAAGGCAGATGCTCAGAACACCACAGAGATCACTTCCCTCCTCTCAGGATCACTGTCCTTTGCTGCCTGATGTTCATTCACTGTCTTCAAAACCTATTCCTGTATTTTGTCCATTTTGGGGGACTTTCAGTTGGGCCATTCTGGGGAAAGCCTTGTTTTGAACATCAAACGGGTTTCGTTTCTCCAGAAAATTTCAAGGAACCCCAGGGGATCCTGGAACTTGATCCCAGGTTACAAGCAGAAACTCCCTTCACACCCAGATCTCCTCCCCAGGACCCCAGGATGGGCGCCTCACTCCTCTCCTTTCAGAATATAAAACACGGGGTGGGGGTTGGAGCTCTGTTTAGAGATAAGACAAGGAGACCCGCTTCTCTTGATGTCAACCAGCACTGGCGTGGCCAATGAACTTGCCCAGCTGGGATACCACTCTGCATGCCTATGCAGCCGGGCCCTGGAGCCCCTGTTCTGACCAGAGGGCTGTGGCAAGGGAGCACAGGCTGAGAGGGCCGTGCCAGCTGGCAGCAGCCCTGCCCCTGCCTCCTGCTCGGTCCAGGCTGTTGCAAACACGGACTCAGACGTGTGTACCAGACGACAGAGCTGGAATTCGCGGGAAGCTAACTTCCTGTCAGCGTGAACGGTCTCAGGCAGTGATGAGCTCCTGTCCCTGGAATGGTGCAAGCAGGGGCTGGTCCTCAAGCAGGGATACAACAGGAGACGCTGAACTACATGGGGCTCTCTGTCTCTTCCACGTGGCATAGATCTCATGACTACGCTCTCGGAGTGAGAATCCAACTTCATTCATCCGCAAACCCTTCTCCTTGCTGGGAGTGTATTGCCACAGACCCGCGGCATCTCCCTGCGTTGGCCCTGTGGTCCTGGGTGGCTGGCCTCCATGCCAGATGGGACACAGCCTCACTGAGGGGACTGGGTCATGCTTCACTCAGCCAGTTAGATAACTGGCCGCTCTTGAAAAGGCGCCGCAGCGAGTCACAAGGGTTAGCAAACTAGTTCCAGGTAATTTACGACACTGGGATGCTTGGGGTTCTACATACAACAGACAAGTACAAACCGCAAAAGCATCAAGGGAGACTGCCCGGCCCAAAGACTCCATTCACACCCGGATCTCCTCTCCAGGACACTGGGACGTGCGCATCCCCAGCTAATGCCAGGCTGGCAGGTCGAGCTGGCGCACCAGCAGGTCTGGCAGGCTTAACCCACTGGGGGCCCCAGCGAGGGACACCCTGCACACCTGGCGAAGACCACGTTCCCCGCCTCGACCCTTCCCTCCCTCGTCTTCGGTGTGCATGACACGGTGACAAAGATGTTTCTCCTGCGCTGTGATGGCACAGACACCACAGTGCACTTGCGGTTGCTGTGTCCTAGTTTCCTTGTATTTCTTTTTTCATCCTAATCCTATTGATTTGGGCTACCTTGGATCTCAGGCAAGGGAAACTCCAGTAACTAGAAGCTAACTATAGTCAAAGGTTGCCGATGTCTCCCTTTCCCTTGGGGGTGCCAGGCCCTGCCTGCCTTTCCATCTGCCCAGCTCTGGCCTTGATCGCTCGGAGCGACTTCTCCGCATGCTCCCCTGCGAGCTGCCTTCCAGCCTTGGGGCTGGCGCCCAGAGCTGGAGACCCATTTCTGACTGTCTGCAGGACGACTGTGATCCCTGCCCTTGCTCCACTGCACCCCTGCTGCTGCCCTGCGTGCAGCCCCCGTTCCCAGCCACCCCACCCCTGCGCCAGGCGGAGCTCCTCTGGAGCCTGCTGCCAGGGGCAGTGACCCTGCCCTTCCCTGCAGGCGCCGCTGGGAGCCAGCACTGACTGCAGGTCCGCAGTGCCCACACCCTCCCGGCCTCGTCCTCAGGGCACACCCCCAGCTGTAGGGATTCAGGGGGAGTAGACACGGCCCCGTCCCCAATCCGCGGCCTTTCTGACTCAGGAGGCTGACACTCACATGCACCAGTGACGGACACGGTACACTGTTTTCTGGGACAGGAGCCATGGGGCGAGCCAGGGAGAGTCCAGAGGAAGCCTGGAGAGCCAGAGGGCTTCCTGGAAAAGGTGAGGCCAAGGGTGTGCTATTGTCCCCGATGACGTCTGCAGCCTTGGGGGTCAGCATCCCAGAGAAAGACGCCTCCATGGGGACTGCTGAGTCTCTTGCTGCCATTTGACGGCATAGGAACAAACGGTCTGAGCTCCCTCTGGACAATAAGGGGTCTGGTTTCTTCAGGGCGACAGACACAGCCATGGTGACCAGTCTGGGGCCCTGGCTCCTCTCTTACTCCTCCCTCGAGAACCAGGGACACTGTGGTTGACCCATAAACAGCTCTATTTCTTCACCTCCGTGTCTCCATACTCTTTGCAATAGGATGGGGTAGCTCCTCCCATCAGGAGGTGGGGACTGGCTCCCCAACTCCCCTGCTCCCGCTCTGAATCTGTGCTGGATCCATGACATGCTCTGGCCGACAGGACGTGGTGGAAATGATGCTGGGCCAATATCGGGCATAGGCCTCGAACAATCTTGTGACCTTGAGTACCCACCCTCTCTGCCACCACCATGTGCAGAAGCCCAGAGAGCCTCGTGGTAGAACGAGAGACATGCAGCCCACTCACCAGCACCCCTGGCCGCTGCAGCTAACACCCATCCCGAAATCCACTGACCCGTGCATTGACCACACATGTCTGAGGGAGCCCAGACCTGCCCGACCAGCTAACTGCTCAGCTAAGTAAACAGTTGGTGTAAACTGCCACATTTTGGAGTGGTTCTTATGCAGCAGAAACTAGCTGATACAGGCACCCCACCATTCTGGGCATGCAGGGTTCAGAACGCACAGGCTGAAGGATTTAAGGGCAGGGGTCCTGGCTGGCCTCGGCACCTGCACCGGGCCCTCATGTTTCCTGTTACCTGGGCTCTGCTCTACTGACAGGAGCTGCAGCCACCGCACTTACCACTAAGGTGTGACCTGTCTGGCAGTGACTGTGTCTTAGCCATCTGGCCTCCTCTACGGTTTCCTGGCCCTACTCAGAGCCTTCCAGCTGCTTTCCATGACACTCCAGGTGAAACCCAAATGCCTCACCAACCCACACAGTGCTCCCTCTTCCCACCCCGCTGCGAGCTTTGGGCATCTCACTACACTCCAGACACACCGGCCCCCAACCCACAAGACCCAACCTGACCATAAATCATTCTCAGCCAACGCCGCGTGTCACTCTCCGCACACTCATGTCTTGAGGCACCCGTAGAAAGCTGCTCCCCGAGGCACCAGAGGCTTCACAAAGTACCGTCTCCCTGGGGCTCCTGCGGTCTGAAATCCCTGAACTGAGGACCCACCATTTAGGGCCCTTCCCAGAATTTCTAGAGTCTACAAAAGACAGAATTCTCTAACTGGAGCTGGGACTCCCCTGAAGGAAACAAGAGAAACAACAGCTGGCCTGGGCTGGCCTTGGAAGCTGGGGAGGGCCTCTTCCAGGCCCGAGGAGGCCAGGGCAGGCCCAGACCCACCATGGGCCGGGGCTCGGGGACAAAGATCTTCTACACTCCGTGAAGGGCCCCTTGGCACCAGGGTCTGAGACCAATTGCCAGGAAGCAGTGCTGGAGCCCGCTCGGCGTCCGACGGGACCATGCTGTGACGTCGGAAGAGCATGGAGTCTGGCGTCAGACCGCCTGGGATCAAATTCCAGCTCATTCCATCACTGACCTGCTGCGTGACCCCGGGCAAGCCTCATAACAGCTCTGAGCTGCAGCTTCCTCATGTAGAAGATGAGTGTACAAACAGTGCCTCCTTCCTGGGTGGTGAGGACCCCATGGAATGCTCAGACCAGGGCCCGGCACATCACAAGTGCTGTGGAAGTGAGTGTCATAAACATCATCAGAGGCCATGACTCTGCATCTCTCAGAGCAGGGGTGGAGACTTCTCTGCAGGGACTCTACTCTGTTCCCGGCTCGAGGGTGCTGGGGTGCGGTTCCCAGGGCTCTCCCTTCACTTACTGGGCATTTACTTCTGAAAAACCATTTTGGAACATCTGTCTACTTTTGAGAGAGACAGAGACAGAATGAGGTCTGGTAGGGGCAGAGAGAGAGGGAGACACAGAATGCCAAAGCTGGCTCCAGGCTCCGAGCTCGCGGCGCAGGGCCCGACAGGGGACTCAGACCCATGCACTGCAAGATCGTGACCTGAGCCGAAGTCAGCCGCTCAGCGACGGAGCCCCCCAGGCGCCCCCATGATCTCTGTCTCTGCCCTGCAGTCGCCCTGGGACTAGTCCCTTACGTCATCCTTTCGCTTCGTTGTTCCGGTGAGTTCCCTGCTACTGCATCACCCCACGCTCCTCCACCTGGGATGGGCACGGCCCCAGTTCTGTGCGGGGAGGATGCAGACAGAGGATCTGGGATACATCTTTCTGGAGCATCCGCTTGACTCCCGATTGAGCGTGACGCACTCCCTCCTCCACATACGAAAATCACAAGAGCAAGAGAGGAGCGAGATGCCTCAGGAAAATCAGTCCAGTCTCTAAAGCTTCACCCAGCTGGGGACAGGACAGACCTGCAGCTAGGGCGGCCTCTCCTCTTGTAGGCCGTGGCATGGTAAACCCTCTCGATTGGAATCCACTGCAGACAACTGTGGGGGTGTGCACAGTCCATGATCCACGGGCCCCGATCTTCCTGGGCCTCCTTATGCACACAGGGCGCCCAGCCCGTGTCACACACCAGCCCGTGTTGGTCCAGCTGATGGCCACTCTCCTGTACCTGTCCCTGGGCTTCCTCAAGGTCTGCATCTTTCCCTCCACTTCAAAGGCAGGGACGGGGAACCTCGGTGGGCCTCAGCCACTCAAGCGTCCCACTCTGGGTTGGGGCTCAGGTCTAGATCTCACAGGAGCTTAGACCATGTAGCTCTAAGGAACGGAGGTTGACTTATGACTCGTGGAGCCATAAAGACCCTTGGGAATGTGGGCCTGAGACCTTCTTTCCACAGTTCCCAGCAGCCTCCCCACGAGAGTCAAGAAGGTCTCTTCCTCCCGGTGCAGGAACCTGAGCATCTATCGGGGACCAAAGGCAGAGGAATTCGCCCACTTCTGCGGGGGCATTTTTCACCGGCTCCTGTATCGAAATAAAACTTGTACCCCCTTTTGCAGGATATCAATGAGCAAACTCATGTGCCTTCTTCTTCCTGTGAGCCTGTGGAAGACCTCAAACGTCTCTTAGAGGATGGTCACGACTCTCTTTTTTGGTCTCTTTTCCCAAGTTCTATTAACAATTCTTTCTTATGACGGGCCAGTCAAAGGACCACCGCAGATATTGGGGGCACAGGCCAGAAAGCCCCATCGGATTCCTGCTGCCTATTCCCACTCTCATCTGAGGATGCTTCCGGCCTGACATCTAACATCTCCCTGGCGGCGCTGGTGGACACGAGCTTGGTAATTTGCTCTAACTCATTACCTGTTTCCTTTCGTTCTAGAAAAGGACCTCTGATTCATGAGCTGATTGCTTCCTCAACCAGAGAGTCTTTAGGATGGCAATCCACCACCCGTTACCCAGTGAAGGCCCCAAAGGAATCTCTACATATCATACCACTCCAGTGTGAAATACCCCAATAACTCCAATGCATCAAACAGTTCTGCAAAGTATAATGGCACGTGATGGGCCAACCGCCGCACGAGGTGGAACGGATACCCCTTCCAACGCAAAAGTTGGGTGTACGTTCCGGATGCCCGCAGAAACGTTTCTGCATTTCGGACTGACATGAGGACTCCAACGGACGCTTCAAACAATCCCCCTCTTTCCTTCAACGACTGGTTCAACTCCTGGACTGCAGGAGGTTTGTCAGCTACCCAAGCACTTCCATTTGGGCTCCAGTTATTGGCATTCCGGTTGGCTGTTTTTTCCCACGTCTCCCTGCCTGGTACCAAGACTCGTCACTGCCACCAAGTCATCACACGATCCTTTCTCCTCAAGGAGGTTCATATGGGTTGCCCACCTTGGATGCCACTGCCTCTGCCTTTTCTCACTCCCCTCTATGTTCCCCGACTGGCCCACATGGACCAAGACAGGTAGGGACAACTCTACGCCCCTCTTCAGCAGGAAGAAGCTACGGAACACGAGCCCATCCGCCTGCAGCAACCCTAACGATTTCAAGGTCAAAAGCCTTCAGGGGGGATCTGGTGAGGGAGCATGAGGCAGGCTGAGGGCGAGATACAGGCTGGCGCCGGCCCTCCCAGGTGGGATATGTTGTGATCGTCCTCGGACGCTCGTGGAGACCCCGGAACAAAGGGCAGGTGTCGAAGTGCTTGCCGTGGTCGTGTGGGAAACTGAGGCCAGGGAAAACTTAAATTCCCTGACTGCCTGCTGCCCAATGACAAGTCCTTGAAACAGGCAGAGGGACCTCCCTCTACGAGCTCAGCTGCCTCGAGGAGGACATCTTGGTGGGGGCAAAAGAGAACCTTAGCTTCTTCACATTATGCTAACCTCGAGGACCCTGCAAGTCTACTTCATCTCAAAGCCCCCATCGTACAGGCTGGCAATCACACGCCACGCTTGTGCTCGCCGAGATCCACGTGAGGGGTCTCGTGACTGAGGTTTCATGAAACGAGAAGAAACGCTTGGCGTTTCCCCACCAACGTCTAGCCCCTCAAGGCCCTGGAACCTTGCTTCCAGAATTCCATGGAGACTTACTCTATCCCTAACGCCCTCCCAACCAGACACTACATAATGAGCGACCCGACACGACCCCAATGCGGCTCGCCCTGCCCGTGGGTCCCATCCCCGTGCTTTCATAAAATCACTCGTTTGCACCCAAGATTTCTTCACAAAGTCTTCCTTGGCCATTGACTCTGGAAACCACGAACCCCACATCACCCCAAAAGGTCACCACCTCCACCCTGGGTTTCCTACAACTCCAAATCCAGCAGGTGGCTCTCCCGCCGTCGTTCCTGCAGCGTGGTTAGGTGTCCTGGATCTGGTCCCACCCATCACCCTGGCCACTCTCCTGTGCCTGTCCATAGACTTCCTGGAGCTCTGCATCGTTCCCTCCGCATCAAAGGCAGGGACGGGGAACCTGGGTGGGCCTCAGTCGCTTACGCATCCCACTCTCAGTTTGGGCTCAGGATGGGATCTCAACAGTTTTGGACGTCGGAGCCTCCTATCGGATTTCAGCTGAGAGCCGGGAGCCTGTTTGGCTTCTCTTCCGGCCCCTCCCCCACTCACCCTGTCCTCCCTTTCAAAACAGTTAAGTTTCCTGAAACTTAAAAAACAGAAGAAATAAAGGCACGGACCACGGCTCTCCTACTGTGGGTGAACTTTATTTTTTCGAAACATGTACCTTCCCATGTACTTCCTAACACAGGAAAAGAAACTTGGTACTCGGGTCTGGGGGTGAATGCTGGTTCTCCCTGGGGTCCGTTCCTCCTCGTTCTCTATGTCTTCACAATAACTGATGTTGATGGTGTTGTGGATGCTGGGGTCTTCAGAGGTTCTCTCCAAGGACCCCAGGGAGTATGTGCTGGAGGAGGAGGGGGAGGCTGACGTGGGGCTCCAGGAGTCGGCTGTGCTGGGTGTGCTCACTGTGGTCCCAGGGCTGGGTGGGCGACAGCCTGGCCATTCTGGCACCGCTAGAGGTATCAGGGGGTCTTCGTTTCCGTGAGTCCAAGGACTCAGTCCTTCGTCCTTTCCTGCATGTCCCCCTTTGCCCGATACCCGCTGGATGGATCTTAATCTGCTCCAAACCTTTTGATCTCTCAGTGCCATCAGCATCAGGACACCCTCTTGTCGCGAGTCCCCATGGACGTCCCAGCCGACCTCCCCAGCCTCAACTGGCTCCATCCCCGTCGCTAAGCAATAGAAAACCACCCCCAGGCTCCACACATCTGTCGAAGGCCGGGAGGATTCTTGGTGGACCAAGAGTCGAGGGGCAGAAGTGGGGATCTCCTCAAATGTGTGGACTTTGTAGCCCGCAAACTGGATGCTCAGGCCAATGCCCGTACTTGCTATCTTTAGGTCTTGATTAAAGAGCAGCTGCTCTAGGTCTAGGCCCTTGGGGAAAAGACCTTCTTGGTGGCCGTATTCCATCATATCTAGAAGTTGGCAGAGCTTATCAGCCACGCGGCCACGGTGGATGCACTCGTCCCCCAGCTGGTCTCCGATGACATGCTCTGATATCAGAACTAACATTTTGCTTGTGTTCACCACCTGAAGTGACTTCACAATGGGTGAATTCGATGTCCTCATTTTCTGAGCTTCACGCAGAAGTCCCTGGAGACCAGTGGAGTCCTTCAGACTTTTATGGATGAATGTCACATCCAGTTTGGGTAACATTTTCGACATGCCGCCCCCACCTAAGGTCTTGGGGCGGACGTCGTGGACCATGGGTGAAAGCCCACGAAACATGGTGACCTCCTTAACTACACTCAAACTACCAGACCTAACTACACGGATCCTAACTAACCTATAATCTACACTAACTACGCTAACGGACTAATATCAACAAGGCTAACTACGCTTACTAGGCTACACTAACAATACTACGCTCACTAACTATACCAACCAGATGAACAATACTAACAATACTACGCTCACTAACTATACCAACAAGATGAACAATACTAACAATACTACGCTCACTAACTATACCAACCAGATGAACAATACTAACTATACTACAATACTAATACTAAAGAAAGAAACAAATGAAAAAAACAAAGAGAATGAGGGAGAAAATGAAGAAAAGAGATGAAGAAAAAGGAAAGGTAGAAAGGGCAAAAAAAGCTAATACAAAAGAAAGAAACAAATGAAAGAAAAACAAAGAAAACGAAGGGAGAAAAAGAAACAGATTAAAAACCCAAGATTTAAAGAAAGGGCAAAGAAAAAAAGAAAGAGAAAAGAAACTGGAGGAAAAATGAGTAGAGAAAAGAGAGAACTGAAAAGAATATATGGACCAAACTACACAAAGCGAAGCAGAAACCAAACTAGCTAGGGTCAGCCGACAGGTCACCAAGGCTTCCTGGGCTATAGAGACCGAACAGCGGGCCGAGCCAGGGGCTTATAAAGGCAGGGCCTGCGGCTACCTCACAATGGTGCTTTATGAGGTCAGAGCAGGAAATGGGCCCATCATGCAATCATGGCCGGGATGTCTGCGACCACAGTGTTTCCTCCCTTTTTGTGCCCAAGACCCCTTTACTCAAAAAACATTAAAAGAAACAAAAAAGTTTCGCAGTGGGCTTTTTGTTTCTTGGTGTGGGCTTTTCAAGACTGGTATTTCCTTTGTTAGAAATGGAAACCTATAAGATGGGTCAGTGCCTTTTCACTTTGAGTTAAGAAAACGATCATTTTCAGCTTTTAGAGCCCTCGTAATGTCTAAAACTACTCCATTCCTGGTCTCAAAATGGGGCTACAACATATAGGGAAATGCTGTGTTGTGTAACACATGATAGGACTCATTATCAACAGCTATACAGCTCAAAGGAAAATTGCTTTCATCATCTTTTCACCGATACGGTCGTGAGCAGATGTCTCCCCAGAAACCTTGGAGGCCAGAAGGCAAGGGTTGACGGGCTCAAAGCCTTGAAGGGAAGAAGCTGTCCACCAAGAATTCTGCATTTGGGAAACGGTCCTTCACAAATGAGGAAGGGATGAAGACATTCCCGGAGAAACCAAAGCTGAAAGCCTTGCCCTGACCACGAAGCGGCCCTGCAGTGAACGGGGTGCTTCGGGCTCAAACGAAAGGGCCCTGGACCGTCACTCAAAGCCTTCTGAAGACGTCGTCTCCGGCAAAAGTAAGGACACGGACAATGATACAAGCTAGTACTGTCAGGACTTTGGCTTGGAGCTCTCCTTTTTGTTCTCTACGTGAAGACACTGATATATTTAAAAACCTAGTCGGAGAGAGGGAGGGAGGCAAACCATGAGAGACTCTTGAATGCTGAGAACACACTGAGGGCGGACGGGGTGTGGGGGAGAGGGGAAGGGGGGTGATGGGCATGGGGGAGGGCACTTGTGGGGAGGAGCACTGGGGGTTATGTGGAAACCAACTTGACAATAAACTGTGAAAAATAAATAAATACATATAAAAAAATAAAAACCCAATTATTCACCAATGCTTCTGGACACACGGTGCATAAAGATGTAAGTCCGTCATCAGGCTGAGCATCTCTGGACCTATTCCAAGCCTCGGTCCACAACGGATGGGCCACACCACAGACTGGACACGGCTGTGGGGGGAGGAGAATTAGCAAACGACCGAAAGCCCATCCTCAAGACATGGCTCAGGGTGCAGCTCAGAGAGCCAGAGAGACAGACACAGTGAAACGCCTATGAAATTAGAATCGGAACGCTATGCGAGGGAAGGGAGGTCGCTCTTGAAAAGGTGCCGCAGCGAGTCACAAGGGTTAGCAAACTAGTTCCAGGTAATTTACGACTCTGGGATGCTTGGGTTTCTACATACAACAGACAAATACAAACCGCAAAAGCTTCAAGCTCTCTCTCCAAGGGAGACTGCCCGGCCCAGAGACTCCCTTCACACCCGGATCTCCTCTCCAGGACCCTAGGATGTGTGCACCCGCAGCTAATGCCAGGCTGGCAGGTCGAGCTGGCGCACCAGCAGGCCTGGCTGGCAAAACACACTGGGAGCCCCAGAGAGGCATGCCCTGCAGACCTGGCGAAGACCACTTTCCCCACCTCACCCTTCCCTCCCTCATCTCTGGTGTGCATGGGAAGGTGACGAGGATGTTTCTTCTGTGCTGTGATGGCACAGACACCACAGTGCACTTGCGGTTGCTGCGTCCTAGTTGGCTTGTTTTTCTTTTTTAATGCTAGTACTATTTCTTCGGGCTACCTTGGATCTCAGGCAAGGGAAACTCCAGTAACTTGAAGCTAACTATAGTCAAAGGTTGACGATATCTCCCTTTCCCTTGGGGGTGGCCAGGCCCTGCCTGCCTTCCGTCTGCCCAGTTCTGGCCGCGAACGCTCGGAGGGACTGCTCCACATGCTCCCCTGCGGGCCGCCTTCCTGCCTTGGTGCTGGCGCCCAGAGCTGGAGACCCATTTCTGACTGTCTGCGGGACGACTGTGGTCCCTGCCCTTGCTCCACTGTGCTCCTGCCGCTGCCCTGCGTGCAGCCCCTGTTCCCAGCCACCCCACCCCTGCGCCAGGCGGAGCTCATCTGGAGCCTGCTGCCAGGGGCAGTGACCCTCCCCTTCCCTGCAGGCGCCGCTGGGAGCCAGCACTGACTGCAGGTCCGCAGTGCCCACACCTTCCTGGCCTCGTCCTCAGGGCACACCCCCAGCTGTAGGGATTCAGGGGGAGCAGACACGGCCCCGTCTGCAAGCCCCGGCCTTTCTGACTCAGGAGGCTGACACTCACATGCACCAGTGACGGACACAGTACACTGTTTTCTGGGACAGGAGCCGTGGGGCGAGCCAGGGAGAGTCCAGAAGAAGCCTGGAGAGCCAGAGGGCTTCCTTGAAAAGGTGAGGCCAAGGGTGTGCTATTATTCCCGATGACGTCTGCAGCCTTGGGGGTCAGCATCCCAGAGAAAGACGCCTCCATGGGGACTGCTGAGTCTTTTGCTGCCATCTGGCAGCAAAGGAACTAATGGTCTGAGCTTCCTCTGCCGCGTCCTGGATTGGAAGGGGTCTGGTTTCTTCAGGGCGACAGACACAGCCATGGTGGCCAGTCTGGGGCCCTGGCTCCTGTCCTGCTCCTCCCTCGAGAACCAGGGACACTGCGGTTGACCCAAAATAGCTCTATTTCTCCACCTCCCTGTATCCACACTCTTTGCACTGTGATGGGGCAGCTCCTCCCATCAGGAGGTGGTGTCTAGCTCCCGTTCTGAATCTGCGCTGGCTTCGTGACTTGCTCTGGCCGACAGGATGTGCTGGAAATGATGCTGTGCCAACTTCAGGCATAGGCCTCGACGAACCTTGTGACCTTGAGTGCCACCCTCTCTGGACCCTGCCACCACCATGTGCAGAAGCCTAGAGAGCCTCCTGGAAGAACGAGACACATGCAGCCCACTCACCGCCACCCCTGGGGGCCACAGCCAACAGCCAGCACGAAATCCACTGACCCCTGCATTGACCACACATGTCTGAGGGAGCCCAGAAGACCTGCCCGACCAGCTAGCTGCTCAGCTAAGTGAACAGTTGGAGTAAACTGCCACATTTTGGAGTGGTTCTTATGCAGCAGAAACTAGCTGATACAGGCACCCCACCATTCTGGGCATGCAGGGTTCAGAACGCACAGGTTGCAGGATTTGCACGCAGGGGCCCTGACTGGCCTCGGCACCTGCACCGGGCCCTCATGTTTGCTGTTCCCCGGGCTCTGCTCTACTGACTGGAGCTGCAGCCACCGCACTTACCACTAAGGTGTGACCTGTCTGGCAGTGACTGTGTCTTAGCCATCTGGCCTCCTCTACGGTTTCCTGGCCCTACTCAGAGCCTCCCGGCTGCTTTCCATGACACTCCAGGTGAAACCCAAATGCCTCACCAACCCACACGGTGCCCCCTATCCCCACCCCGCTCCCAGCTTTGTGCATCTCACTGCATTTCAGACACACCTACCTCCAACCCACAAGACCCAACCTGACCAGAGATCATTGTCACGGAACGGCATGTGTCACTCTCCGCACACTCCTGTCTTGAGGCACCCGTAGAAAGCTGCTCCCTGACGCACAAGAGGCTTCACAAAGTACCGTCTCCCTGGGGCTCCTGCGGTCTGAAATCCCTGAAATGAGGACCACCAGTTGGGGCCCTTCCCAGAATTTCTAGAGCCTACAAAAGACAGAATTCTCTAACTGGAGCTGGGACTCCCCTGAAGCAAACAAGAGAAACAACAGCTGGCCTGGGCTGGCCTTGGAAGCTGGGGAGGGCCTCTTCCAGGCGCGAGGAGGCCAGGGCAGGCCCAGACCCACCATGGACCTGGGACGCGGGGATAAAGCTCTTCTACATTCCATGAACGACCCCGTGGCACCAGGGCCCTGTGGCACCAGGGTCTGAGACCAATTGCCAGGAGGCAGAGTTCGAGCCCGCTCGGGGTCCGATGGGACCATGCTGTGACGCCGGGAAGAGCACGGAGTTTGGTGTCAGACCTCCTGGGGTCAAATCCCAGCTCATTCCATCACTGACCTGCTGCATGACCCCGGGCTAGCCTCCTAAGGGCTCTGAAACGAAGCTTACTCATGTAGAAGATGAGTGTAGAAACAGTGCCTCCTTCCTGGGTGGTGAGGACCCCATGGAACGCTCAAACCAGGGCCCGGCACATCACGAGTGCTGCGGAAGGGAGTTGCATTAACATCATCAGAGGCCATGACTCTGCGTCCCTAAGAACAAGCGTGGAGACTTCTGTACAAGGACTCCACTCTCTTCTAGGCTCGAGGGTGCTGGGGTATGGTTCCCAGGGCTCTCCCTTCACCTACCGGACATTTACTTCGGAAACAATATTTTTGAACATTTCTTTATCTTTGAGAGAGACAGAGACACAATGAGGTCTGGTAGGGGCAGAGAGAGAGGGAGACACAGAATGCGAAAACAGGCTCCAGGCAGCCAGAAACCCAGGCAGGAGCTCATCATCACCCTCCAGAGCAGAGAGTCCCACAAGGGGCCCCGTGGTGCCAGATCCAACCAGCTCTCTCAGGCGGGAGGATGGCGTCCCGTCACCGCCGACTATGCCTACCCGGGGCTCCGGGCCTTTGCTCCTGTGCTCCCTCCTGCCCGCCGCACACCCCCTTTTCCACGCCTTATGGTCCCAGCTCACCAGACTCCTCCTTGATTGTTCTGCTCCCTCTCCCTCCCCCCACCCAGTGAGGTTGACGTCCCTTCCTAAAGACATCTACGACACATACATCAGCATGTTCAAGGAGAACTTGGGTTCTACAGTGTCTGTGGGTGTCTGTCCCCTCCAGTGTGTCCGTCCCCTCCAGTGTGGGGAGCACAACAGGGTCCACCGTGCAACTGGCATGAAAAGAATTCCATGAGAAACAACCACAATTCCTCTGAATAAACGGGCTTCTCTAAGACCTGTCCACCTACTCTCGAAGCCTCACAGCCATGGTAGTTGGTGGTTGGGAAATGGCACCTCACTCCCTATGCCAACAACAAGAAAATCAAGGGACACAAAGGGGAACAGCTTTACCGGCATCACTGCCCACCTTCCCACCTTCTGGGAGGCTGGGAAGCTTTTCTGCCATGTTCCATCAGGGCCCTGAAACCTTGGTCCTGTGGGCAAACCCCTCATTTCCTCAGAGCAGGGGACTGCTGTGTGACCACGGCCCTGAGTCACGGAGCATCTGGTGTCCTCCTGGGACCTGAAGTTTCTTTTGCTAACAATATCGTACTGAGAGACATGATACCCAGGGACATGGCGCCTCAGTGATTCACCTCTCTTTCGATTCGTTCACCTTATGCAAATGGGAAAGGGCTGTGTTCACAGGAAGCCTTGATGTACGAGAAAGAGCCGGGGCGGGTTCTTAGAAAAATAAGGCCAAAACTGAAGGTATCCACACTTATCCAATGAGCACAATGGAGACAAAGAGGTCTCCTGCTACTTTGTCCTGGAGCAAAGCTGCCAGCACAAGCCCACACGAGGCCCGCCACACCCTCAGGTCAGTCTGCCACGGACACCCACTGTGTGAAAGGGCCTGGAACCTGAAATGGTCTTCATCACTATCCGTCGTCTCCCAAGAAGCAAACACCACGAGCTTGCAAAGGCACTGAAACAGGAATGCTCCCTTGTGTTCCCAGGGATACAGACAGAGGCCGCCTATTTACTTCTGGTTCCAACTTGTCCTGGGGTCACGCTCTTTCAAGCCCTGGAAATGTGGGCACCGCTTCTGGCTCTACAATCCCTCCACCAGATGCCCCCATCTCCCACTCTCCTAGGATGTTCCCCCCTCCTCCCCGCCAATCTGCACAACTCCAAATCCTCCTCCAAAACATCTCTGACTCCCCCTCTACCAGGCAGTCTCTTGGTTTCTCGTTGGCCTCTTTAGATTTATTTCCTGCTAGAATGATCAAAATGGGTTCCAATGCTGCTGCTCGCACACTTGTCTCCCTGTGATGGAGAACGTTGTGGGAGCAGGGTCATGGATGCATTCTGAAAAGAGACCAAAAATCCTTTCCTGAGTCCTTCACAACTAGGCCAAGACCTCACTGGTGAGTGACTCTCAACTCTCCAGAAACGGAGTAAAGAACTTTCCAAGGACAGAGAGTCACAGACAAATGTTCTCAGCAGGAGGGAGCAACTTGTTTAAGTGCTGAAAGGACAGGGGTGTATTAGCAAAGCAAGAGGGCGATGAGCCAGATGTTCACAAGGTACCTGTATCCGTTAGGCAGGATGGACTATGCTGCGTAACACATAATTGCCCAAATCTCGGTGGCCTATGATAAAGTTTATTTATGTCTCAGGCTACATGGCCATGTGGCTCTCCCTCATCTCCTCTCCCCTCTGGACTGAGGCTGACGGAGCAGTGTCTTTCTGGAATATTGCCATTGTTGGGAAGAAGGGAAAGAAAACTGGGAAATCACTCACAGGTTCATAAAGAGTATGTTCACATCTGTGTTGGCAGCTCACCAGCCCCACTGCCACGCTCGGGGACAACATCGGCAGTGCTGCAGAAACCTCCAACCGAGCTGGCACGGCGCCACAGGGCACTGAGTGTGGGGCAATGGCAACCCAGTCCCACACCGGGCTCAAGATTCTGATGTCTTTCCTGGGATCGATGGAATCTGCTGAATCAAGTATTCATTTCTAACAAATCCCTCGGGCTACAACGAGAGAACAACACTGGAAAGGGGCGTCTAGAGAGAGTGTCCTCTCCTCTCCTCCGTGTGGCCTCCCTCCCTAAGCTTCCTTTCCAGAGTTCCAGGCTTGACTTTCAGTGGTGGGAGGGCTTGGGATTCCCAAACACTTCCAAAGAGAATTTCGGTCGCAGCAGCAGTAGGCAGCCTTAAAGGCACTTGGAGTCTTGGGGGCCACACAGGCACAGAAAGCCGCAGGTGCCCCTCTGCCCTGGGTGCTCTCATTCACCAAGAGGAACATTCAGACACAGAATTGTCGGGTCCTGGACTTGGCTCTGAGCACCATGGACAGCGACTGGGTGCTGCCCAAGCACCAGAGGGAGCGGGGTGGTCACTGTCCCTGCTGCTCACAGGCTGACTCACAGCAGCAGAGGCTGGTTCTCAGACCCAGCACAGGGCGCCAGAGCCCAGAGGGCGCCAGGGTCTCAGCTTTCCCAGTGCCTCATTTTGCAGATAAGAAACCACCAGTTCTATTAAGAGAGATCAAATGAAAGGGAACAAACTTAAAATGTTAGACACATAATAATAAGGGCTTGCTTCTTCTTTTGCTTTCAGACTCTTCCTTTAACCTCAAAATTTCAAAACAACAATAAGTTTTCTAAAGTTTGTTATATGCATAGAAACTATGCCCTTCAGTAGTAAGGGCTAAAAGGCTACGATATATGCAACCTACTCCCAAGAGGTTCAAAAATAAATTGTGTGTGTGTATACATATATTCTGAATAATAAAGCAAATCAGCAAAAAAAAGAAAAAAAAGAAAGCACAAGTGCAGAGAAGGGAAAGAATTTCCTCAGGGTCACACACTGAGTGGCACCTAGGGACTGGAAGCTAGCCTCTAGATGCTTGATTGGACAAAACGCATTTCCTTGAAACACTCCCAGGTTTTGCCCCTAGAAACCCAGAATACTTGGGCCCTGAAAACTCACAGTGGCACACAGTAGGTACTCCGTGGACACTGGCTGACTGAATACATGGTTATGCTAAGACGCCAAAACACAAATGTGGAACCTGGGCATGGGCCCCGAATCCTGAATTCAAACAGGAAGTCTCGTTCCTTTGGGGTATGGGTCAAAGGGTATGGAAGGAAGCGGGGGGGGGAAGGGAAGAAGTGCTGCCAGGAAGACACAGGGGTGCAGGAAGAGGAGAAGAGCAGGTACGACCCAGAACAGTAAGCAAAGAGGAATGCAGCCACTGGACACTCACCTCTGTGCTCCCGGACTTCCCACAATCTCCCTCCCAATACAGCAGATTAAACAGTTTAGGGGTTTCCTCAGGAAGGGTGATCACTTGACCTCAATCTGGCCAATCGGCATATTCCGCCCTCCCTGGCCACGGTGTTTGCCTTGGGACTACGCATGTGACAGCAGGTCCCAGTGGGCCCAGACCTTAGGGCTGGAATCCTAGGGAATGAGAGGTTCTTTTTCTGTTGGGACACTGACAGCCGTGACAGTTGGTGGCCATCTTGGTTTCCTAATGAAAAAGCCCAGCTGAGTAGGACACCAGCACAGAGGAGAGGAAGCAAAGCCAAGAGGTCCAGAAAGATGATTCCTGCGGATGTCCTCAAGGACCCAGGGACACCCTTGCCTGAAACAGTCTGCTCTTATGTTTCTTAGGCACACAAACCATTCTCTCCGGCATCGTTTGATAGCTTGTTTAGGTTGCTTTGAGTTTTCTGTCACTCACTGGCTATTAAAACCAAAACCAAAAAAATCTCACTTTGAATTCTTCTCTGCAGTTGTCTAAATGGAGCATCCTGGAATGGGACAGTATGGATTTAGGCTAGCATCAAGCAAGACTTTTAGATAACGCTGCAAACCTCCAAAATACCCTGGAAATCCAAATGGATTCAAACTATATCTGCTGGGGGCCGGATGTAGTCTGGGCCACTCACATTACCCAAATTCACCCTCATGGAATTGACCCTGTTAAGGTAACTACTGATGACCTCACTTTAGGGGACACGAAGGAGGCTCAGAGAAGGGAGGTGACAGGGCTGTAGTCTGGAAGTGTGCAGCTGGATAGCAAACCCAGATGCTGCTGTATGTCCCCTAGGAACCCTCTTGGTGTGGCCCATCCATGTGGTAGGGCAGCGGCACCACGCCCGGCACACTGTGGGGGCATGAGGCTTCTTAACCATCCTGTGGCCAATAGAAGACTCAGGGAAGCAATCTGCACGGAAGGCAGGCATGGGACCTTGTTTCCCCAGCACTACTACACCTTCCCAGCTCCCCGAGGACCAGAATCCCTCTTTCCCTTGCTTTCCATGGCAAAGTCCTACTCATGTGACCACACAGGACAGTCCCCATTTACAGCCGGCATCGGGAGCTGCTACAAGGGAGGCCAAGAGCCTTCACCCCTCCACCATGCCTGGGGACATCTCGATGCTCGGAGCCTGGGGAACCTTATGTCCTACCTGCACACCCCAGGGCTTTTCCAGAACATGCTGAGAATCTCACTCAGTTTGGAATGGGGATGTACCGGTCACTGCACTTTCCACGTCTCACTCATACACTCCTTTGTCTGCACAGTGGCCTCCCGGGCCTCCTGCAGGAGAAGCCGAGCTGGCAAGAAATCAGCAGCTTAGCGCTGGAAGGCACACACGAGGCAAGAGCTCACGGCTAGGTATTCTGTGTAGAAAAGACCCACGCCTTACACGGAAGAGGCTCTAGAAGCCCTCTGGGTCTAGAAGCGGTGCTTAGGCCTAAGGGAATTAGAAGAATTCCTGATGGTCAGAGGCTCTGACTCGGGGAGGGTGGGTGTGGTGAGGTCCCTGCCGTGACCTGAAGGCCCACTGCGTGCAGCCTCAGGTTGCCCAGGGAGGAAAAGGCAGACGCCTGTCCCAGAGGTGTTCATAGACCAAACATGAATGGGCCAACCAGACAGACAGAGCAGCACAGTCGCGATCTGCTCTCGTGGGTGCTGAGTGGAGGGACAGGGCCAGAAAGTCGGCTGGGGAACTAGGTAAGAACAGAGACATTTTAACAGACACTAGAAGGCTGCATCAGTCGGAGATGTCTGTCTCGAGTGACAGAAAACCCTACCAAGAGAGACTAAACTGCGAAGGCATCTCACCGTGAATGTTTGATGACGGTGTGAGAGACGGGAGGTCCGGAGGCGGTCTGCTGGCTCACAACGTCCTCAGTGACTCAGTGCCACCCGCCTCTCTATCTACCATTAGCAGAATATTGCTGTCGCTCCTTGACGGTTGCAGGGTGGCTGCCTCCACTCCAGCCATCACACCTGCAGAGCTAGCACTCAAGGCGGAAGCAAGGGGGCACCTTCTCAAACACGGCCCACGTCTACGCAGGAAGGAGAATCCCTCACAGACGCCCCCAGTGACGACCTCTCATACCTCATGGGCCTCCTTGGTCTTCAGGGCCTTCTGGGCCTTGCCCCGCCCACCCAGCCTCTTCCCTAGGGGTCCCTCCACCCCCCATCCACCACATCAGGGGAAAGTGAAGGCATGCACATGCTTGGCGCTTCTTGTCCAGATGGGGATCTCAATGTCACATCCAGCTCACACTCCGACAGAGCCTGAGATGGGGACAGGGTGTGAGTATTCTTCCGTACGCTCATTTACTCAAAAACTCCTGGTGCCTACTATGCCGGGTAGTTGCAGTGGAGTCAGGAGAGGATAGATGAACACAGGCGAGCCATAAAGTGCACATTCAGGGCACACAAGGAAGAGGGGATGAGTATAAGCCAGGATGACTGCCCCTTTGTGCAGATGAGGAAAATGAGGCATGGAGACTTAAGGTCACTGCCTCAGATCACAGAGTCCAGACCCTCTGTCTCTAGCATCCCGGTTCCTGGATAGGGCCTGCCCTGGGCATCCTGGGCCTCGACTTGCCCCTCACCTCAACACATGGCCTTAACTGGGCTTGTCAAGGCAGAGACCATCACGTTTCGTTCACAGCTTCCCGATGCTTCACACACCTGGGCCCAGCGAGTCCGCTCTGTAAACACATGCCGACCTGACCCAAAGGCACCCATTTCCACCTGAAGCCACTGGAAGAGAATAGGCTGAGTTCAACAGAGTGATAACTCGGGATATGAGCTGGAAAAGTGAAACCAAGGATGACCAAATGAACACAACAGTGTGTTCTCGAGGAAAAGCTAACATTCCACACTAATAATTACGACACACGCAGCCCTCCTTGATCACAGGGCCTTTGCCCTTGCTCTTCTCGCAACCTGGAACTCTGCCCAGCACATCGCTTGCTCCCTAAATACCTTTAGGAATTGGCTCCAGCGTCCTACCTGACTTTACTGTTCTCCACTGTATCACCACCACCTTAGTTTCCATATATGTATACTTGTTATTTTCTGCGTCTCTCCCACTAGACCGTTGGCGACATGAGACTGGAGAGCCCTGACGGCTCAGTCACTGCTGTGCCAGGTGTCTGGAACCAGCCCGACAGGCGAGAGCCTCAGTGAACGTGCCCCAGGTGAGTGAATGTTGCAGACCAGAGAAAAATGACCTAGGTGGTTCTAAGGGCAGTTGATTCACTGTTATTGAGCCCCTACTAAGTGCCTGGCACTGACCTAGCCTGCAGACACAGCAATGAATGACATAAAACAAAACACAAACAACCAAACCAAACAAACCCAGACACCTCTGCCCCCTCCTCCTGGGGCGAAGACACAGTGGAGGGAAGGTAGTGGGCACAGCACGTTAGAAGGGAGCCGTGCAGCAGGGGAAACACAGGACTCAGGAAGCTCAGAGGAGCCTGCGTGGGGCTGGGGGACCTGGGCGCAGTCAGGGCAGGGGTGGGGGAGCAGTGGAGGGAGAAGAGATTCCACAGGATCTCATGCTGACTGTGAAGAGGTTTCCTCCAGAGGGGGGCTCCGAGCAGGCTTGGGGCCCTGAATACCCCGAAGGGATGACGTGGGTCATGGCAAGGGAGACTAGGGGTGGGTGGCCCTGTCCCTGGAGGATGGGAAGGCGGGGCTGGTTCCTCTGAGGAGGTCACACTTGAGATGAGGCCAGCATGCGCCTCTCTGACTGACATGACTTGTTCGGAGTCACTCTGACTTGGCCTCTCTGGCTTGTCACCACCTCCTCCCAACCCCGGGAAGAACCCTCCTTCTAGGGGCCCAAGGTCAAAGAGAAACCAACCAAACCAGAGCCCACACCCACCTCGTCCTTTCTGTGTCAGGCTCTGCTCTTCCGGGCCACTGTGTAGCTGCTGAAATCACCCCAGGGCCAGGTACCAGGTCATTTGGGACAGCCCCCGGCCCCAGAGTCCTGAAAGTATCCACACTAGCCAGTCCTAAGCCCTGCCTCGCTTGTTTCCTCCTGCAGAAACCACCGTAAAGGCGCCTGTCACCACTGTCCCTCCTCCTGGGGATTCCTCATGGGCCCCGCACCCCGCACGGTGCGGCACGCCCCTACCTCTCGGGAACCGTGAGTAACAGACTGTTTTCAAAGGCATCGTCTCCTGATCTGCAGGCTTTTCTGAGCTTCAGATCTTACCCGCATACACTTTATTTGAAAGCAACGCCGCCAGGCTGTGCAGACAAGAGTCAATCGAGAAATGGACTGTATAACTTATTGCAACATCTCCAGCAAAGTTCATGTTACTAGAAGTCTTCCCCCCCTGTAAAATGGCAGGTTCTGGAAGAGCGGAGGGCATATAGGAAAGGATACTGAGCAGACCACACACCTGGGATGTCCTCAGGATCTGTCTCCCCAGACCGAGAACTCAGAGCCAGTCTTCACCGAGTCCTGGGCTCTACCACCTGTGTGCGCTCTCTGGCTGGTTTTTCATATTCGCCTTTGAAGCCTCTCCCTTAGCAGAGAACTTGTCGGCTCCAAACTCATCTTTCTAACAAGAATCAAGTGACGTCGTGCATGAGTCGGCCTGTGGCCGGAGTTATTGACTCAATCCGCAGCTATTAGCAGGGCAAGAGTCAGCACAGCCGATTTCAACCCCAGCCGCCTCTCTGGGAGAGGGCGGGAATGGGCGAGTGTGGGAGGAAGGAAGGAGAGGTAGTCCCTGGAAGATACTCGCTGGGCTCTGTATGCTGGGAGCGTGGATCTCCTGCGTGTCCAGAGAAGCGCCTGGAGAGGGGAGGGCTGGAGCTGAATCTGGCGCTCACCCCATGGAAGGGAGGGCTGAGAATTTCAGAGGGCTGTGCTTCTCGGAGCAGCCTGACCCTATGGAACCCCACAGCGTAGTTGGCCCCGAGACTGCCGTCCTGGTTACGACAGGGTTCAGCTGCTGTCACAGAGGTCCCACGCATGAGTTTCCATCGTTCTCCTGCTTGGTCCAGAGGCCGACAGTCCAGGGCGGGCCTGGCAGCTGCTCCAGGAAGCCCCTCTGCCTGTCAACCCGGGAGTCGCCCTGGTTCACACAGGCCACGATGGGGCTCGCGTTCCCAGCAGCAGGACAGGGAGAGAAGCACGAAGGGCCTGATGCTCTCTGCTGGGAGGCATTCCAGAAGTCCTACTCAACTCCCTTCCCATCCAGGGGTGGGGGGGAGCTGCTCACACAACCAGCCCTGCCGCAGAGGATGCTGGGAACGCTGCAGTCCTGGGCGGCCATGTGCACAGTTCAAAGTCGGGTCTCTGGGTACTCGGAGAAGTGGTTAATGCCACTGGGAGCCACAAGGGCTTCTCTGCCGCATCCCTTTTTTGTTTGTTTGTTTTATTTATTTCTAGGAGAGAGAGAGACAGCTTGAGCAGGGGAAGGTCAGAGAGAGATGGAGTCACACACTGAAACAGGTTCCAGGCTCTGAGCTGGCAGTCAGCACAGAGCCCGACACGGGGCTCGAACCCACAAACCGTGAGACCATGACCTAAGTGAAAGTCAGACGCTCAATCGACTAAGCCACCCAGGCGCCCCATGCCGCATCCCTTTTAATGATCTCTCCCGGCACGGACCACTCTCTACCCTGAGCTCCTATTTTATAAGAGTCTGATCTTCACACAAACTTCAGGAAGTAATTCATACTTCAGGAGCCAGTTGAAAATCCACCAGTGGTGTCAAATCACCGACGGGCTCCGTGACTGTCTCACGGCTCCCCACCCAGACCCCACTGTGCATGTGCAGCCAAGGGTGTCTTGGGTAGTGGAAGTTGTCTTGTGGGTCCCTGCTCAGGGGACTCCTAAGCCACCTTGGGGGCCCACACCCACGCCACTTCCTTTCCTTGATTTTGATGCTGTCGTTTTTGATGCTGGTCTCTTCAGAGGTCCGCTTAAAGGACCCCAGGGAGAATGCGCAGGAGCTGGAGGGGGAGGCTGCGGTGGGGCTCCAGGAGTCGGTTGTGCTTACTGTGCTAACTGTGGTCCCAGGGCTGGGTGGGCGACAGCCTGGCCATTTTGCCACCACTAGAGGTCAGGGGGTCTTCGTTTCCATAAGGCCACGGACGGAGTTCCTCCTCCTGCCCTGCATGTCCCCTTTTGCCCAATACCCACAGGATGCATCTCAATGAGCTCAAAACGTTTCGATCTCTGAGGGCTATCAGGACAAGGACACCCTCTTGTCGCGAGTCCCCAAGGACGTCCCAGCAGACCTCCCCCGCCTCAATTGGCTCCATCCCCATGGCTAAGCAGGAGAAAAACTACCCCCAGGCTCCACACATCTGTGGAAGGCCCAGAGGATTCCTGGTGGATGAACAGTTGAGGGGCAGAAGAAGTGGGGCTCTCCTCAAATGTGTAGACTTTCTAGCCCACAAACTGGATGCTCAGGGCAGTGCCCGGGCATACTATCTTCAGGTCATGATAAAAGAACAGCTGCTCTAGCTCTATGTCCTTGGGGAAAATATCTTCTTGGTGACCGTATTCCACAATGGCTACAAGTTGGCAGAGCTTATCAGCCATGCGGCCACGGTGGATGCCCTCATCCTCAGGCTGGTCTCTGATGACATGCTCTGATATGAGAACTAACAGTTTGCTGTGCTGATCACCTGAAGTGCCTTGACAATGGGTGAATTAGATGTCCTCATTTTCTGAGCTTCACAGAGAAGTCCCAGGAGACCAGTGGAGTCCTGTGTTTTGTGGATGGATGTCACATCCATTTTTGGTACCATTTTGGACATGCCTTCTAACCTGTCAGGGCTGGATGCGGGCTGATGTCACACGCGCAGGTTCCACTGCTTGGCCCTGACTCGGGTTCCACGCTGAAATCCCCTCAGTGGCCCTGAAGCCTTCTCCGACTGTCAAGGGCATCCCAGACTAAAGGGACACATCTGCCCTCTCCACCCTGGCACTCGAGAGCCCCCAAGGCTAACAGCATTAGACCAGAGCATGGGGGCTGCCCAGGGGCCTGGCACCCTGCCCAGGGCCACCTTGGGGCTTCTCACCTTTCTCCCGAGAATGGGATCCTCAGCACCCCGTGACCCCAACTACGAAAGGGAACCCCTCACTTCTCCTGAAATTACATGACTGATGTTCATGATGTTGCAAAATCGCTTGAAAAGGAATCATTCTAGTAATAATAATAGTTTTTTAATTTTACTTTATTATTACTATTGTGACAACTAACATTCGCTCAGCCAGTCCCACAGACCAGGCCCCACTCCAATCACTATACACTCACTGACTCATTTAAGCCTCATGATGTCCCAGGAGGCAGGCGGTACTTTGACTCCATCAAAGGTCTCCGCTTTCTGGGGCTTCTCTGTTCTAACTGCAGAAGGAACACACGCTCACTGGAGCAAACAGAACTTTCCAGAGGTGTGGAAGAGCACCTCCACAGTGTGCCCTGTGCCGCCACTCACCCCCTTCCATCCCTGTCTACGGCACTCCCCTGGCCTAACCAAGGAGACTGGTTCAGGGACATAGTCTGCGCATATAGGGCCAACCCTTTCGATTGGAATCCACTGCAGAGAATTCTGAGGGGTGCGCACAGTCCCATGGTCCACGGGACCCGATCTTCTTCCTGGGCCTCCTTGTCCACATAGGGCACCGATCATGCGTCACGTACCAGTCCACGTTCGGGCCAGCCACTGGTCACTCTCGTGTGCCTGTCCCCGGTCTTCCTGGGGCTCTGCATCTTTCCCTCCACTTCAAAGCAGGGACAGGGAACCTGGGATGGCCTCAGGTGCCCCTCTCTTTCAAAACAGTTATTTAAGTTTCCTGAAACTTAAAAAACAAAGGAAAATAAGGGCACGGACCACGGCTCTCTTGCTCTGGGTAAACTTTATTTTTTTGAAAGTATTTCTTTACGTGGGAAAATAAGTTTCTATTCGGTCTGGGGTGGAATGCTGGTTCTCCCTGGGGTCCATTCCTCCTCGTTTTCTCGTGTGATGCCATCGTTTTTGATGCTGGTCTCTTCAGAGGTCCTCTTAAAGGACCTCAGGGAGAATGTGCTTGAGCCCGAGGACGAGGCTGAGGTGGAGCTCCAGGAGTTGGTTGCGCTTCCTGTGCTGACTGTGGTCCCAGGGCTGGGTGTGCGACAGCCTGTCCATTTGGCCATCTCTACAAGTGTCAGGGGGGCTTCGATTCCATGGTTAACATAAGGCCACGGACGGGGTCCTCCCTCCTGCCCTGCATTTACTCCTTTGCCCTTTACCCGTTGAATGCAGATGCGGGTGCCCGATGAGGTGCCGAGGGTTCGGGGGGGTGGGGAGGGAGCGCGCAGGGCGACAATGCTCAAGCTTTCTGCTCCTAGGCTGGACTGGGCCGCAGGGCGGCTCCTAGGGCTCGGTGGGAAAGAGGCTGGAGCTTGAGGAGGGAGCCCCAGGCATTCACTGGGCTCTGGCTCTGTGTGCTGATCCTGGACTCTAGGCCGAGGGGGAGACTGCCTGGCACTTTTACCTTCCTCTTGGTTTTCTGGTCGCCGTTGGGCTGCTGTTCCCTTTAAAGAATTCGGCAGTGAGAGAGGGCTCACCGCAGTCCTTTGTACCGCCTCTGTCAGTCCCTGTAGACTCTCCTAGGTTGGGGTAGGACTGTGGCTCTTGGAGTCAGCAGAAAGGAAGGGCCTCACCCTGATGGTGTGGCCTCCACCCTGTGTTTCCCACAAGCCCAAATCCAGCAGGTGGCTATCCTGCCCTCATTCCTGCAGCGTGCTGAGCTGTCTTGGATCTCGTCCCACCCATCGTCCTGGCCACTCTCCTGAGCCTGTCTCCAGGCTTCCTGGAGTTCTGCTTCGTTCCCTCCACTTCGAAGGCAGGGACGGGGCACCCGGGTGGGCCTCAGCCGCTTCAGCGTCCCACTCTCAGTTTGGGCTCACGTTGGGATCTCAACAGTGTTGGACGTAGGAGCCTCCCATTGGATCTCAGCCGAGAGCCTGGAGACTGCTTGGTTTCTCTTCTGGCCCATCCCCTAGTCGCCCTGCCCCTCTCTTTCAGAGCAAATCATTATTTAAGTTTCCTGAAACTTACAAAGCAAAAGAAAAGAAAGGCACGGTCCATGGCTCTCTTACTCTGGATTCACTTTCTTTTTAAAAAATAGTTTCTTTAAATTAAATAGGAGTTTTTGGATTTGGTATTGGGGTTCGATGCTCATTCTCCCTTAGGTCCACTCCTCATCTTCTTGGTCTTCCTGTAGGTTTATTTTTATTGTGTCGTCGCTGCTTATTAGTGTCACCTCGGAGGTCTTACAGGTCCCCAGGGAGACTATGGAGCTCGAGGGGGAGCTGGGATGGGCCTCAGGAGTGGGCTGCTCTCAGTGTGGTGATCCTGGCCTCTAGGCTGGCGGGGAGACGGCATGGCCATTTTGCCATCAGCTGAGGAAACCGGGGTCTTCATTTCATGGGGGATCTCAGTGTAAGGCCACGGACTGGGTCTTTCCTCCTCCTCCATAGTTTCGCCGTTTTCCTTTACCTGGGACTTGAACTGTTCTCTGTGTCCTGGTTGGACGGTACTCAACGTGCTCCACACGTTTTGATCCTTGAGCGACATCAACATCAGGACTCTGTGTTCGCTGCCTGGCATTTGTCATTGAAGGACCCCGAGGAAGTCCCAGAAGACGTCCCCGTCAAACGGCTCGAACGCAGTGAGCGAGCAGTACCAAATCACACCCAGGCTCCACACGTCTGTGGGAGGCAATGAATCCTCTTGGTGCAGGAAGCGTCGCGGGACGGCAGAAGGGGGGCTCTCCCGGAACGTGTGCAGTTTGGAGCCCACAAAGCCTGTGCGTGCTCCCTTCAGCTCGCTGTCCAAAAGCAGGTTCTCCAGCTTCAGATCCCTGCAGGAGAGACCACGGTGTCGGTGGCAGCACTCGATAATGGATGGCAGCTGGCAGAACTTGTCTGGAACGTCCTCTGCCATGCGGCCACAGTGTGTGCTGGCGTCATCCAGGTGGTCTCGACTTACGTGTTCTGAAAGGAGGACTGACATCCCGCTGGTGTTCATCACCTCAAGCGACGTTTCAATACTTGAGTGATTGGACATTTTCACATTCTGGGCAAAAGATAAAGACCTTGGAGGCCGGTGGAATCCTGTTGGGTTTTCCTGATGAACTTCCATCCATCTTCTCCCTGTTTAGGATGTCCTGGGCCACCATCTTGGAGAAGCTTCCCTCACCTAAGGTCTTGGGGAGCACAGAAACATGGGTCACCTTATCCTCAAGTGAAAGGTGGGGGAAAGGCCCTGCTACATGGCGGGGGAAAGCCCCTAGAAGACGGTGGGGGAAAGCCCCTGGTGCATGGTGGGGGAAAGCCCTGCAACATGGCGACTTGCTAACTGCACTAATACTAAATAGCAGTGGGAACTACACGGATCCTAAATAACAGTAATAATCATAATGATTGAAAATAACATGGCAAAGGACACTAACTATGCTGACCAACAAAACGATATAAAATGTGCTCATACCAACAAGGCTAACTATGAGGAAGGGGCTTGGTTCACTCAGTGTAGCGACGAATTTCTTCACGGAGGAAACAACACTCATGCAGATAACCTGGGCTTCCGTTGGTCTGTTTGTTGATGGCAGCTTGGGGATCTTTGAATAAAACCAGCCATGTTTTTGGTGGACAATGGGAAGTGACAAGTTGTCTGCAACTTCATCCCTCCGGGCTGTAGTCTCCCAAACAAGGCTGTCTTTTTTTTTCTTCTCTTTATTTTGGCAACGATTCTGGACCACAATATTCATTTGACTCCTGAGAAAAATGACCGAATTTATGGATCCATAAAGTGTAATCCCATCATGCAATTAGCTGTGTTTTGTAAAAGGGAGATATTAGGAGATTGGGCCTTTGAGATTTTGCTTGCATCCTTCTGTGTAATTGTACATGTGTCTATGGATGCTGTTGTATGAGACACTTTCTCTACCTCCAGGTGGGTTTGCTAAAAGTAAGTAGGAAAAAGGCTCTACTTAGCCGGTTTCAAGGCAAGTGCTTGTAAAGAAGTGCGCGGTCTAAAACTCAGAGAGAAACTATAAAACATTAAAAGAAAAAAAAAACAGGGGTGCCGGGTGGCTTACTCGGTTAAGCGCCCGACTTTCCCTTAGGTCATGATCTCGCGGTTCGTGGGTTCGAGCCCCGCGTCGGGCTCTGTGCTGACTGCCAGCTCAGAGCCTGGAACCTGTTTCAGTCGGTGACTCCCTCTCTCTCTGACCCTCCCCTGCTCACGCTGTCTCTCTCTCTCTCTCTTTCTCCTAGAAATAAATAAAACATTAAAAAAATTTAAAAAAAAATAAAAAAAAATGAAAAAAAAAATAAAACTCAGAGAGAAACTCACCCTGTTGCCTTTCGAGTTCATGTTGTGATCTTCGACAATATTTTGTAAGAAAGCTAATTTCACGGTGTTTGTTTAATTAAAATGGACATCTATCTTTCGAATCGCCAACAGGAAATAGAATAGTTTTATTCCACTGGTGTTACTGAAAGTCAAAGCAGCTATTCGTGTCACTACTGTCACAAAATGGGACAGAGAAGACAAAGCCTTCAAAGCCTTGTCTCACGGCTCCAGAAGCTTTACGGGCAAGCAAAGGACAGACAGACAGATGTAAACAACTGTAAGAAATGGAATGAAGACAACTTGAACTATTAAGGGAGACAGCTCTGTATGTAAGGGAAGGGAGGCTGGTTGTTCAAAGAGGGAAAACATGGGGCACCTGGGTGGCTCCGTGTCTTGAGCATCCCACTCTTCACCTCTGCTCAGGTCAGAATCCCAGAGCTGTGGGATCCAGCCCCGTGTCAGCCTCCAAGTGGAGCCACCTTCAGATATTCTCCCTCTCCCTCTCTCTGTCTCTCTCACTCACTCTCGCTCTCCTTCCCCCTCCCCTGCTTGTCTCTCTCTCTCTCTCTCTCTGAGACAAAAATTTTAATAAATTAAATAAAGAGGGAAAGCGTAGGAAAAAATTTGAATGAAAGTGAAAAGGAAACATGTAGAAGGTTTGCGAGAAGAGGATCTTTCAAAAGAAATGCTGTGGATGGTCGGGACCAAGACTCTGGAGTTCTGCGCGTGAAAAACAGGTTGAAAAGCATTTTTAACATTTTTCTTTCTTACTGAGAGACAAAGAGAGACAGAGCGTGAGCAGGGGAGGAGCAGACAGAGCGGGGGACACCGAATCTGAAGGAGGCTCCAGGATCTGAGCTGTCAGCACAGACATCACGGGGCTTGAACTCACGAGATCAGGACATGATCCACATTCGGATGCTTCACCAACTGAGGCACCCAGGCACCCAAAAAACAAGTTTCTAAGGGAGGCATCAACACTGTGGGGGTGCAATGGAGAGACAGAGAACCAGATGAGGCAGAAGCTGAGCAGTGATACTTCAACAGGAGCCTCAGCCGACTCTCTGAGCAGTCCCGGGAGTTGGACTGCCCTTCGGAACCACCCAAACTTAGGTGAAAGGTGATGGCTCTTCAGAACAGTCACTGGCTAGGACTACCTGGGAAGAGGGCACGGCCTGGGCAAGGCCAGTGTCTGCAGTCAAGGCGATCCCTGAGGGTGTCTGAGCATCACTACATCCGGGAGACTTTCGTTTCTGCCTCAGTTTCTGGTCAGCACATCCTGACACGTATCACAGGAACGCAGACCCATGTGGGGCCCTGGATGTCCTTGTCAAGAAAACAATGTGTCAAAGTTGGGGATGACACGGAGGCTAAATGAAGGGGCTGCATCCATGTTTACAGATTCATCTTGGTGCAACGACTGAGGTATAATATCGCAAGGACACGGGGACAAGACTGGAATTTGGGTTTCCTCACTCTTAATACGACAGAGCCTTCCTACACAATTGGTCTAAGTGATCCACAGAGGTTTTGCGTCACCTATAATCTGCCCTGAAACACCAAGTGTCTGTGACTTGTGTCAGTTAAGTGTTTGCTTCCTTAGGAAAGTGGACTCTCCTCAGTGGTAAGACAGCTGAGGTTTGTCAGCAACTCCATAACCCTCTGCATTGACCTGACAATCTCTTGTGCCACCTTCGCTGAGTAAGTACCCTGTTTTGTAATGATCTGTAATCCTCCTTTGGCATGTGTTTTGAAATCTTCTGAGTATCTCACAAAATTCCAAAAATCCCGCTTGTAAAGGGAAGTCTCTTTTAATGAGACTTGGTCCCTTGTGTGTCAAACGACACGGGAAGTGTCGTCACAGACGGGATGATCATCCCTCTACGGCTCTGAGTGTGGGGGACTGCTCTCAGCATCCTGGACATTTTGTACAACCCTTGAGGTGCTGAGATGTCCCGGTACAACGCTATCGCCTGTCGTCTGTGTTGTGGGGTTGGCTTCTCGAGTCTTAGAAAAACGTAGATACGGCCTTCTCTGCTAGGACTCCCATTAATTTTCTTCCCTGCCTGGTTCCTCACCTCCAAGTGTCTGGCTGAGAACCAGGTGGCTCGAGCTGGGAACACAGGGTCCAAGTTCCATATGGTACCTCCCCCCCCGCCACGGTCCCCATCCCCTCGGAGCTCCCGGAGGCTGTGTGAGCTCAAAGCCGCGGGACCAGCCAGCCTCAAGGTGCTCACCTGACACACCTCAGTGCCAGAGAGCAAACCAGACACCTCTGGTCAGGATGGAGGTCACGTGGGTGAGCGATGAAAAGGGGCCCTGGACATTTGCAGGTGCTGCTCACCTTTGGTTCCTAATCTGGGTCCTGGTTACCCAGGCGCAAAAGCGTGATTAACCCAAAAGAGACACTCGGCCATTCAGATTCCAAAACGCATTCCTCATATCCATTTGGTCTTTGTCCACAGTTCCTGGCTCACAGCACCCCAAAGTCTGGGGATTTTCTGAGCAAGGAGAGCCATGGGGGACATTTTGTGTTATCATAGTTGGTCGCTTGTCCTCAGCCCCTGAAATCACTTCAGAGCCATGATGGTGACATGGCTGTCCCACCACACCTGGGTTCTTGTCAATGAGGTGACGTTTGGAAAGCACCGAAGAATGGGAATGGACAGTCCCACCCCCTGAAATCAATCCCCAACCGCCAGTGATTTGATCCATTGGGTCTACGGAATGAAGCCTTGGTAAAAAATAAAAATCTTGAAAGGACGGGTCCACGTTGCTTCTGGTGGGGGACCCTGTGGAGGTTCAGAGAGAGTGGGGTGCCCAGAGGGCAGGGGAGCTAGGAGCCCCTCCCACACCTCATGCCTTACACCTCTCTCCTCCTTGGCTTCTCCCGAGTCATGTCCTTAGAAGGAAAGGCAGTTCTCTAGTGAGTCAAGCAGGTCCTGAGCTCTGTGAGCCACTCTCACACAGTGAGTGACCTCAAGCGTAGAATGCACGGGCTCCTTTGGTATCTAGCCTCTCAGGGAGGGGTGGCATGTGAAGTGGGGTGGGGGCAGGGCGGGCTTGCAGGCCTGACACTGACCTGTGGGGTCTGAGGCCACCTCCAGTTACAGAGTGTCAGAATTGGGTTGAACTGCTGGACACGCAACGGGGGTCTCAGAATGGCCTGGTGGTGTGGAAACTCACACCTCTGCACGTACGTGCTGGAATCGGGTCCAGAATCTCTACTGGGGGTGGAGGGGCAAGTGTGAAGGCCCCTGCTGACACACTCAAGACACAAACACGTTCGCTATATGTGCGGTTCTATTACAAATTAGGGAAAATTAGGGGCGCCTGGGCGGGTCACAGTCACTTAAGCGTCTGACATCGGCTCAGGTCATGATCTCGCGGTTCCTGGGTCTCCCAGATCTCAGACCCACGTCATGGAGATGGATTCAAGTCTACTATCACTCCCTTGGCACACTTCTCTGGGTTTGAGACCCATCAGAGAGGCTGATCCAAACCCCAGACCAGGCTGATCCAACCCAGGAAAACACACACACTCCCCTACAACTCCAGTCGTGGGGCCCTGTGTGCTGGCTGCTGAGGCACCAGCCGCAGACAGTGGCATTTGGGACAGTGGCTCCATCGTTCACAACTCTGGTGTGCCACAGCCCCGCATCCTCATGCTTCGGGGCTGTGGTGACGTGAGTAGAGAGCTGGCCAGCCTGTGCTTCAAGGGCAAGAGGAGAGTTACCTGGGAAGTCCCGGCAAACACAGTGTGTTTACAGCGTTTAGAAGCACACGGCCGAGAGAACACAGGTCCAAGTGGGTATGCGCCCACGGGGCCGGGGGCGGGGGCAATAGTTTGACTTGATCAGAGGGTACAAGGCTGCAGTTCAGGTTGGATGAGGAAATCTGGGATCTAACGTTCCAACTCCCACCCTGCTCGGGCCTCTCAAGCAGCCTGCCCTCCCTCACAGCGGGGCCCAGTCTACTGACCAGATGTCCACAAATAATGGTCCCTCAATAATGCTCCCTGTGTCCCTGGCTCATCACAGGGTGCATGTAAGTGCTCAGTGGTAGGAGAGATGTTGTTACCCGGAAGGTCAGTGTACCACCGGACCCACAAGTCTGGTCTTAGGTACAAACACGAGTAGACACATGACTTTAAGAAAGGAAAAGCCGGGATTCAGCAGGCAGAGAGGGAAAGATGAAGACCTGAGGTCCCTGGGTGGGGACAAACAAGTGCTTTGGAGCAAAGCTGAGAGGGCCTGACCACACTGAACCCCCTCCGGTGTGTGCTTCCTCTAAAGCACGGACCAGACACCACCTCCTGCCGTCAGGGTCCCCGCAGCAATCTGACAAAAGACCTGACTGAAACTAAGTAGCAGGCCGTAAAACGTACGACCCACAAGATACTGATACGGCCACACACCACCCACACACAATGGAGTCGAGGCCATCAGGAATGGACAACCCAGCACCCAGACTGATCCATCCCATCATGGGAACACCCTCTTCATTCTTTGAAGCACCGAGACAACAAAATCTCAGTACCGAGGTTATAAATAATCCTGCACTGACTTGGCCCAAGTGATGTGCTCCCTGAGCCCTGAGCTGGAAGAGGCCTCCTGTGTCTCGGCAGGAAAACAGGTGAACCGGGCCCATCCACACAAAACGAGGGACATGAAACCGCCCGGAGAACACACAAGCCCCTCGCTGCCCTGAGCATCGGAGGGGAGCGGCCAAGGCAGCCAAAGAAGGCCCATGTCCCAATGTACCTGAAGGAAGCCAAACTTTGGTGCCAGAGCCAAAAAAATGCCCATCTGGGAATTAAACCCTATGCAGCCACGCAGGGACACGGCGGTCACATACGTCAGGGTGACGTTCGTCCCCCAGAGAGTAGCTGCTGGTGGGGAACATCGTGTGGCCGTAGGGCTGCTGGGGGCCCCACGTGTGGACTCGGGTGGTGAGGAAAGGTGTCTAGACCACAGTGAGTCTGTGATCTCACACACACACACACACACACACACACACACACGTATGTGTGTGGACACCTCGTATGTCCTCTGGACGGAGAAGAAACAATTTTCCAATGGAAAACATGAACACACTGTTCGACAAAGGGGACGACTTCTTTTCTTTTTTTTTTTTTTTTTTTTTTTAATGTTTTATTTATTTCTAGGAGAGAGAGAGACAGCGTGAGCAGGGGAGGGTCAGAGAGAGAGGGAGTCACAGACTGGAACAGGCTCCAGGCTCTGAGCTGGCAGTCAGCACAGAGCCCGACGCGGGCTCGAACCCACGAACCGCGAGATCATGACCTAAGCGAAAGTCGGACGCTTAACCGACTAAGCCACCCGGGCGCCCCAAGGGACGACTTCTTTTCAAAAGGGGGACAGAGTCCCCACTCTGTTCCCCAAACATCTGGGCCCGCTGTCCCATGGGCGCTCCTCTGGCAGCACCCAACCTCCCCTGTGCACCTGCTGGTAGCAAGGAAGATGGAGGCAGGGGTTTCCCAGCCACATGGGTTCCAGTTGCCTGAATGTTACCCTTTATTCTCAAGGGACCATGGCCTCCTGCCCAGCAATTCCAAGTGGCATTTCACACCCTGACACAGGCCACACTGCCCCCTACTCTGGCAGGTCATGGAAGACTGGAATGGCCAAGAGAAGAGTGTGATGCCCCCTCACCCCAGGGGATGCAGCGCAGAGCAGATGAGCCCTCCCTTAGCTGCAAGGCTCTCCAAAGCCATCCTCGGGGGGCTGAAGGAAACGCCAGCCAGGGGAGGGGCCGGCCTTAGGAGCAGCTGTAGAGGGTTCATGGTTTGCTTTTATTTTCCGTTTCCTCAGAGCTGTGGTAGAAAAGAGAGCAAGTCGGGGCGCCTGGGTGGCTCAGTAGGTTCAGATGACAACATTAGCTCAGGTCATGATCTCATGGTTCTGAGTTCAAGCCTCAAGACGGGCTCTGTGCTGACAGCCAGCTCAGATCCTGAGAGCCTGCTGCAGATTCTGTCTCCGTCTCGCTCTTCCCCTTCCCTGCTCGTGCTCTCTCTCAAATTAAAAAAAGAAAAACATTAAAAAAAAGAGAGCAAGTCGAGCCTGCGGGGACAAACGCAAGCACACACGTGTGTGGGTACATCTGCATGTGCACACACGTGTGTGTACAGATATGCACACACTTGTTGCATGTGCGCCTCTCACTCTTAATGTCCATGTTGACTCTGCCCCGCGGGGAGCCAGCTATGCTGTCCTGTGAGTGGCCCAGGAGGGACCCACGTGGGAAGGTCCTGATGTTCCAGCCACTGACCACACGTGTGAGCTACAGGTCCATGTCTCAGCCCTTCGGTTGATGCAGCCCCAACCAACACCTTCCCATCATCCCACTGGGTAGCCTGCCCTCAGCCCCATTTAAAGTGATCTTTTGTTTCTTCTATCTATGCCTCAATAAGGGGGTGCCCCGTGAAGGCAGGGGATTTGTTAGGTTCACTGTGGAGCCTGCAATGCTAAGACCATGTAGAAGCTCCTGGCTAATGGTCGAGTAACGGTGATGCGTCAATGTTCGGAGCCCATCGTTTCAGGAAGTCCTGTGCCGGAGAAGCCAGGACACGCCAGGGAACAAGAACAGACCCTGAGTCAGACCTTCCTGGTCCCAGCCCCGGCAAGCCACTTACTGCTGCCACGTGACCCAAGAACATCACTCAACCTCGATGAGCCTCAGTTTTCCTCATCTGTGGATTGGGGATGATAACAACCCCTATGGATGCTGTAAGGGTACTAGGCTTCTCATGTCACTTGCCTGAAGTGTCATTGGAGAATGGAGGCTCCCTACCACCAAGCTGCTGGGAGGTGCCGGGAGCCACACTGGCCTCTCTGGATGACAGTCACGGCAAGGACATGGCAGTGTTTGCACAGCTCCTGCCATGAGAAACGAACACCGGTATCTCTTTCTGCTACTACTGGCTCATGTTGGAAATAAGCCTGCTGGTGTTGACCAAGCCTCACTATATTGCATATCAGACCAATATTCTGAACACAGATATCTCATCAGGAAAAGCATATTCCTGCCTTTACCAAAGAGAATTTAGATGAAAGCTCTGTGGATGCTTTGCAGATTTAAGACTTAGATAATAAAGAGACTAAGAACACAAGAGTTACAACTGAGCCTGGCCCTGAGACAATGAGCCTAATTTAGAGTTGAGGAATAGATAAGGGCAGAACTTCAGTTCATACTTACACCTTCTTCTAACTAGTGATTTATGGCAGGCCCTTCCCCAAGGCCTACTTTCTGCAGACACCTTCCCTTACAGGTGGCTGGGATGAGGATAGATAAAAGGAGATAAAACGTTACCCACAAACAAAAGGGTGACACATTTAGGGCCTCCATGGTGTTCACACATTCAGCATCAAATAGGTTTCCACAAACAACTTAAACCAGCTAAAAACATTCGTCCTCTTGACACCCAGACACAATGACTCTTAGCCCATCTATACACTTAACCTATGACCTATCCTTAGCATTATTAACTTAGAACAAATATGTATCCTGTCTTTTCCTAAGAATACCCTGTGAATTCTTTACTTGTAAGATTTACTTAACCTCACTATAATTGGAATAGTTCTGCAAGAATATTTCTGTAAAACCTGCTTCTGTACACGTTCCAGAGCATCTTATCACAAAGAGTTATCCACTGTAAAACTTCCTTTTTCTCATGTCATGTTATCATTTAACCTATAAATAAAGACACCAAAACGGACAGGACAGAGATGCCTGCCTGGTGAAGAGAAAGAATCTTGGGGCTCTCTCACTCTCTCTATCGCCGACACCGTCCATCCTTCAGGGACCCCTGGACCTGCCGGAGCCGGCCTCTCACAGGGAGGCTGCTCCCAGGCAGACCTGCTGTGCAAGATGGAAGGAGGAGGGGTGATTCTGTAGGAGATGATGCATCTCCAAGGGCCAGAGCCCAGCATAGGGCCTGGCATCCAGCAGGCTGCAGGGGGCGGGAGGACGTTTGTTACGTGAGCCCATAACGGAGCTGGCCACAACCTCACACGCGACGAGCAGCACACAGCAGGCACCTTTTGAAACGAGGATGCCCGTGTACGTATGTATATCATCATGGTCTGAGGGCGATGGGGAGAAGGGGCAGAGAGAGGCAGGGCGGGACTCTGGCGAGGGTGACGCCTATAGGGGCACGCTTGGCCGAGGCGTCAGTGTGGTGAGGGTGCAGGTGGCGGGGAGCGTCCTGGAGCCCTCTGGTTCCCCTGCAAAGAGGGGGAGAACCAGGAACAGGATGACTCTCCTAACTGGCACGAGCACATGCAAGGTCACAGACGCAGCCTCGCACCCGGCACACCAGCACCCGGAGCCAGCATGAGGGCTCACACGTGTGCAAGCTTCGGCCACAAGTGCCTTAGTGTGACTTGTCCCAGATGCCCCTGGAGACAAGGATCCTGCCCCAAGCTGTTTCCTTGGGAGCTGAAGGCAACCGGGGAAGGGAAGTGAGGAAAGGAAGAGAAGGCGGCTAATCACGGCTATCAATCCTGCCACCGTGCAGAAGCCACCACTGTGAAAAACAGGAACCTGGGCCACCGGGGAGCCTTGTGCACAGCTCTCCCAGCCAGGGGACAAGGCCGCTGGGGAACTGGCTGAAGGGTCCCGGGAACCGCGAACGCCGTCTCCACCCTGCAGCCGGCTGCCCGAGCAGACAAGGGGTCTCCAGCTGCAAGGCGGTGCTGGCAGTTAGAAGCCGGGCCAGGGTGTACTGAGGAGACGAGGGCAAAGGACTCCGGTGGCCACTGCTCTCTGGACGAAGAGGAAATTCTGAATTAAAGACCTAACACAGGTCCCACCAGCCCTGAATGGGAGGGCTAAGGGATAAGAGGGGAGTCTTTAGCAGGGCCCATGAATCCACTAGGGATCGGGTTCACCTGCAAATTCAAATTCTTAGGGAGGTGGTCTGGAGTGGGGTGCCAGATGCTATGTTTCTGGGGGCACCTGGGTGGCTACATAGGTTAGGTGTCCGACTTTGGTTCAGGTCATGATCTTGTGTTTCATGGGATCGAGCCCGAGTTGGGCTGTGTGCTGACAGCTTGCTCGGAGCCTGGAGCCTGTTTCAGATTCTAGGTCTGCTTCTCTCTCTGACCCTCCCATGCTAGTACTGTCTGTCTGTCTCTGTCTCTGTCTCTGTCTCTCTCTCTCTCCGAAGTAAATAAAACATTTAAAAAGATATTTAAAAAAAAAGATGCTATGTTTCTGGGACACCTGGGTGTCTTGGTCAGTTAGCATCCAACTCTTAATTTCGGCTCAGGTCATGATCTGGTGATCCTGAGATCAAGTCCTACATCAGGCTCTATGCTCAGCATGGAGCCTGCTTTAAGATTTTTCTCTCTCCCTCTCCCTCAGCCCCTCTCCTGCTCACACTCTCCTCTCTCTCTGGCTCAAAAAAAAATGCCTTATTTCTAACAAACTCGAAGGATGCACCCTCCGGAATTTTCATCCTCATGACCACCTGCACGCTGTTTCCTACCAGGGTCCAGATTACCTACTTACACGGCTCTGGGCACCTGTCCATTGCACATCCTGAGCCCTCGAGGCCAGCAGCCGCAGCACGAAGGCCCAAGCTTGTTTCCAACTCTTCTTCTCATCTGGTTCTTCACTCCAGGCTCCAGGACACCTGGGGTTATATGTGGCTCTTAGGCATTTAGAGTTGGGTTTTCTAAAGTTGTGGGGTGAATTTAT
>JAESUZ010002866.1:0-24490 GCA_017311185.1 Proteles cristata cristata | reverse complement strand
GAGTCACAGACTGAAGCAGGCTCCAGGCTCTGAGCTGGCAGTCAGCACAGAGCCCGACACGGGGCTTGAACCCACAAACCGCGAGATCATGACCCAAGCGAAAGTTGGACGCTTAACTGGCTAAGCCACCCAGGCGACCCTACAAGTACCTTCTTAAGTCAAAAGAATCATATCTGTTCCATAAATACATAATACAAAGTTAAATTAAAATTTTTTTAATTAAATGTACTTATTAGGCAATGTTCTCATGTACACTTTTCCTGGTGGGTGAGGTAAGGTGAGGTGAATAGGTCATCTGACCTGAGTTCAAGTTTTGAACTGTGATCCCCAGGAGGGATCAGTTATGTGTACTTTGGCCAATTACTTAACCCTTCAGAGCTTTAGATCCTCTTATTCCTATAAAATAGCTTTAATTCTAGTTGTATGAGGCTATAATTATAAGGATTCCAGACACAAATTCACCACAAACAAATTTCAGGACCTTAGGCCAGACACTTAACCTTTTGGTACTTCAGTTTCTTTCTTTTTTTAAAAAAATTTTTTTTATAGTTTATTTTTGAGACAGAGAGAGACACAAAGCATGAGTGGGGGAGGGTCAGAGAGAGAGGAAGACACAGAATCTGAAACAGGCTCCAGGCTCTGAGCTGTCAGCGCAGAGCCTGATGCGGGGCTCGAACCCAGGAACCATGAGATCTGACCTGAGCCGAAGTCGGACGCTCAACCGAGCCACCCAGGCGCCCCTTGGTACTTCAGTTTCTTAATCTGTGACATGGAGTAATAACACTATAGTACCCACTCTGTACAAGGATGTCAGTAACCGTAGGAGAGAGGAAGCAGTAGACATGCTTGGAAGCTCAAGGGAGCCTTCGCGCTGCCAGGCTAGCATACAACACGGGACCACTTGCTCTCCCACAGTCCCAGAGCCCCAGGTCACAGGTGCCCTCCCCCTTCCCTTAGCACCCCTCCCCTACCCTCACTCCCAGCAGCTCACATTGCCCCCTACTTTACTGAGAATATCGAGGTGGTCAGAAAACAACTTCCACCACCAGAGCTACCTCCTCTAGTATCTGCGCCCACATGCTTTGTTACTGTGCACGCTCTTATCAACAACCAGTTTCTGGCTTTATTGACGTTTTTCCCCCAGAGTGTTCAGTTTCTATTTTGATTTCCACTCTAATTTGAAATTTTTTGTTTCTTTTATTTATTTTTGAGACAGAGAGAGCATGAATGGGGTAGGGGCAGAGAGAGAGGGAGAGACAGTTTGTGCTCCTGTTTAGTTTCCATTGCTATGTCTTGAAATTAATTAATCTTTCTTTCTATACAGTCTAATCTGCTATGAAGGCCACATAGTGGATTTTTTTTAATTCAAAATATGTATTTTTACCTCTAGAAGCTATAGTTTTTTCTTTTTAAAAATGTATCTTTTATTTCTCTCACCGTACTCATTTTTTCTTTAATTCTTGAACTCTTATAGTAGCTTTTAGTGTTCTTGTCTGCTAACTCCATCATTTCTGTCATTTCTTCATCAGATTGCATCAACTTATTTTTCTTACAGTTATGGGCCACATTTTTTTTTACTTCTTCACATGTCTAGTAATTTTTATTAGATTTTGCTTGTGGTGAGAGTCTAGATTTTGTCTTTATTATTATTTCTTTATTCTCAAGTTAGTTAACGCACAGTGTAGTCTTGGCTTCAGTAGAACCCAGTGATTCACCTCTTACATATGACGCCCAGTGCTCATCCTGAAAAGCGCCCTCCTTAATGCCCATCCCCCATTTAGCCCATTCCTGCCCCCAACCCTTCAAGCAACCCTCAGTTTGTTCTCTGCATTTAAGAGTCTCTTACGGTTTGCTTCCCTCTCTGTTTTTATCTTATTTTTCTTCCCTTCCCCTATGTTCATCTGCTAAGTTTCTCAAATTCCAGATGTGAGTGAAAACATATGACTGACTTATTTTGCTTAGCATAATACACTCTAGTTCCATTCACCTTGTTGCAAATGGCAAGATCTCATTCTTTTTCATCGCTGAGTAGTATTCCATTGTATATATACACCACGTCTTCTTAATCCATTCATCAGATGGCAAACAATACATGGGAAGATGCTTAACATCACTCATCATCAGGGAGATACAAACCACAACCTCTATGACATACCACCTCACACAGGTCAGAATGGCTAAAAATTAATTCAGGAAACAACAGATGTTGGCAAGGATGCGGAGAAAGGGGCACGCTATTGCACTGTTGGTAGGAATGCAAACTGGTGCAGCCACTCTGGAAAAGAGTACGGAGGTTCCCCCAAAATTAAAAATAGAACTACCCAGGACACAGCAATTGTGCTACTGGGAATTTATCCAAAGGATACAAAAATGTTCATTTGAAGTGGCACATGCACCCCAATGTTTATAGCAGCACTATCAACAATGGCTCAATTGTTGTCTTTTAAAAAACACTGTTGAGGGGCGCCTGGGTGGCTTAGTCGGTTAAGCGTCCGACTTTCACTTAGGTCATGATCTCGCGAGTTTCATGGGTTCGAGCCCGTGTCGGGCTCTGTGCTGACTGCCAGCTCAGAGCCTGGAGCCTGTTTCAGAGTCTGTGTCTCCCTCTCTCTCTGACCCTCCCCTGCTCACGCTGTCTCTCTCTCTCTCTCCTAGAAATAAATAAAAATATTAAAAAAAAAACAAACACTGTTGAACTTTATTTTGACAGGCAGTTAAGTTACTCGTTTGATCCTTTTACATCTGCATTTAAGACATGCTAGAACGGGTCTAGAGTAGCTTTTACTTTAGGCTAACTAGTGACTGAGGCTTGACAGTTAACCTTTACTATTAAGGGATGATTCTTCTGACACCTCTGTTGAAGACTCTGAGTGTTCAGTGAGGGCTTTCCCTTCTAACTGGTCAGAATTCAAACATCCCCCAGCCCTGTGTGAAATCTGAGAATTCTGTTCAGTGTTCCCTAATAGATATTCTTTGTCTGGTGCTGTCAAGGTTCACACTAGGTACCCACAGTTTAGTATTCATCCACCAAAGATTCACCAGAATCCCTATGCAGATTTATAAAGCCCTTTACCTTCACAGTGTCCTTCTCTCTGGTACTCCATCCATTCTGCAAATTGTTCCAGATGCCTTGGCCTCTTCAATCTCTGATCTCTATTTCCTCAACTCAGCAAAATTGCCTCACCTGCTTGAATTCTTCCCCCCTGACACCAGAAAGTGTCACCAGGCAGAAAGTCTAGGTAATTTTAGGTTTACTTATTTACTTCCGTTCTCTCAGACATTACATTCTTTCCTGTGTTCTACTTCCTTATGGAAATTCCGGTACCAGTTACTCCTTCATGGCAAGAAACTGAAGTCTTCTATGCAACTACCTAAAGCTAAAACCTCCTTTTGTGTACTGGATCCCATCTTTTTCCCCTACCAGAGGATGTCTTTTGGGCAGTTCTTTCCTGTCTCTCCCATGTTGTTAAATTTTTGATCTCTACTGGATCATTCCCCCCACACAAACAGGTAGTTTCCATTTTTCCCTTTCCCATCCTTTGTCAGATGTTTTATTTCTACATTTGTTATAAACCTAGTAATATATTCTTATCTTTGTTTTAAGCAATTAAACAACAGTAAAAACAACCAAAAAACCTTTTCACCCTACTTTCCTCCTGCCAACTAATCGGGTCATTAAGCTTCTGTCCTTAGTAGCAAAATGCCTGTAAATAGCTTTCTATACATGCTGCCTTCAATTTCTGTTCTCTCACTCTGTCTTAGGTCAATTCCAATTAGGCTTTCACCCCCTGCACATAAACTGCTCTCCTCAAAAGTCAGTTATAACCACCATGTTGCTAAATCTAATGGCCAACATTCGGTCTTCATCTTACACTGGATCTAAGATCACTAAACAATATTTGTCCCAGTGGGTAACTCTATCCTCCTTGATTTATTTTTTCCACTTAGCTTCCAGGAACTGTACTCTCTTCATTTCTTTTTCACACCTCACTCATCATTCCTTTTTAAAATCTTTGTGGCGCCTGGGTGGCTCAGTCCGTTGAGTGTCCAACTTCAGCTCAGGTCATGATCTCACGGTTCGTGGGTTCAAGCCCCGAGTCGGGTTCTGTGCTGACAGCTAGCTCAGAGCCTGGAGTCTGTTTCAGATTCTGTGTCTCCCTCTCTCTCTGACCCTCCCCTGATCACGCACTTGCTCTCTCTCTCTCTCTCTCTCTCTCTCATAAATAAATAAAACATAAAATTTATAACATCTCCTTTGTAGGTTCCTCCTTCTCTCCCCAACTTCTAGAGTGCCTAAGAATCTTGGCTTTCCTTTTTCCTCTGTGACCTCTCATTTCCTTGGTGATATCACATGATCCCATGGTTTTAAATACCACGTAGTTATCCCATGCTGACACCATACACATTTATATCTCCAGTGCAGACCTCTCTCCTAAATGCCAAGCATGAGTATATCCACTTGGACGTCTAAGAAGCATTTCAAAGCCAGCATATTTAAAACTGCTTTCGCATTCAGTAATCATCATTTTTACTGGTGGCAAATCCATATCCCAATTGCTAGGCTGAAAATATTCTTGACTGCTTTATCTCACGCACGTCACATATCTGGTAAGAAATCATGCTGGTTCTACCTTCAAAATGAACCCAGAATTCACACACTTCTCACTATCTTCCTTGTTACACTCTGGTTCATGCTACCACCGTTTCTCTCCTGGATTACTGCCACGTCCTCCTAATAGATATCCCTGCATCAATCCTTTAGTTTGCGACCAATCCAGTTTACATTTATAAGTTAGATCGTGTCGCTTCTCTGTTCATAATTCTCCAGTGGCTCCCCGTTTCATGCAGAGGAACAAGTGAAGTTCTTATATAATAGCCTATAAGGGCCCTATGTGATCAGTTCCCATTGCCTCCCTGACTTCAGCCCCTGCCATTAATAGCCTCCCCACACCCTTCTCTCCGGTCACACTTGTCTCACTGTCCCTAGAACATGTCCCTCCTTGCTACAATATAAGTTCTATGAGGCAGGGATCTTTGTATGCTCTGTTCTCTGTTGTAACCCAAACATACGACACAGCCTGACACAACAGTAGATTCTGAAATAAATGTTTGTTGAATGAATGATCACATAACTACCAGATATCATGTGCAAATAGTGAAGGAAGGTGAACTCTCTCATCCCTTTGACTCCAGAATAGGGCAAACTGCCGCCTGCTGGACAAAATCAAGCCCACTACTTGTTTTTGTAAATCAAGGTTCATTTTAACCATGGCCAAAAACATTCATTTGCATGCTCTCTGTGGCTGCTTTCCCCACACACTTCACCAGTAGAGTTGAGTAGCTGCTTCAGAAAATGTATGGTCCACAAGGCCGAAAATATTTACTCTCTTGTCCTTTAAGGGAAATTTTTGCTGATCCCTGGTCTAGAATTCAGAGAGGAAGAACTCAGCTATTCCTTGCTGTTCCTCAAAAATCTAGCCGCCAAACCCAAAGAATGAGACACACGCAGATTTGGGGCAGGTGAGCCAGTCCCCCAGGACCATGCAAAGATGCAAGCACCTCAGTCTGGGGGGAAGAGTGAGCTTAGAGACGCTCCTGTCCTTAGGCACAGGTGATATTCTGTCTGTGGAGGGCAGCAGAAAGTAGCCATGTCTGCCACACACATCACCAATGGGAAGATGAAGGAAGTTAGCTCTCTTTTTTACATCCACATCAATTAATCTCTCAAGAGTTGAAAAATTCCCCCTAACTGCTTATTCTTAATCATGTTACCACAAAAGGGTCATTTATATCATATGCGACCAAATGACGCATTCCAGGTCCTTAAAATAGAGTCACTCTCATCTATCTTGAAGACAGCACTTCTCTGAACACTGACTGACACAGCAGGTGAACTGGGAGTTCAGCAGGTGCGCCTTCAGGATGCGAAAAACCTGTGCTCGAAAGAGGTGAAGGGCGGGCAGTGGGACCCCGTCCCCCAAATGGGCCTCTAGTGAGCAAATAGGCCCTGGGTGGAGGGCTTTCCTAGGAAGGTGTCATGGTGCTCAGGATGACTGAGGGTTGGGATTGCTTTGGACCAGTCTCCAATCCCAGCCTCCCTAGGGATTCCTTGGAACTGGAAGGACTCTGTATAATGGAGCCAACTGAGAGCCATGCAAACTAGATTCATGTCTCTGGTATTTGCTGGAATGAGAGCAACCTCCCGAGCGCCTGGTGCCCTGGACCCACAACTGTGGAACTTTGCTGCCTTTGCTCTAGTCCTACGGGGAATATATTCCTACTTCTCCAGTTCTCAGGCAGAACTCTCCCTCCAGTTACATCTCCTATACGCTCCTCCCTCAAGGAGAAAGAAATAAAATTCCTCTAATGTGAAGAAAAGGCTGCAAAGCATTCATTAGTCAAGTGGTTCCCCCAAAGACGGTACCCAACCATCCCTTTGTAAAACCAAACAAAACCCGCTAGACTTCTGTGCAAGGCAAGGACGGTAATTTAGAGGTAAATTCCACCTGATGGCCACTGAAAGTGCCAGAATAAAAACTGATCTGAGGAACATTCAGAAGTGTTTGCATACCAGGGAAGAAAACCAAACCTTGGTTAACAGTAAACCATGGCAACTGACTTCCGAGTTCAGGTCCCTCTGGGTGTCATGGAATCCTTATTCTTTGGAGAATGTTAAGACCAGGATGGTTCTGCTGGAACTTCGGTATATAACCTTACCCAAATCCAGACAGCTGGGTTGTAGAAACTTCTAAACTTTCCTCTGACTCCGTGTTTCCAGGAATGACTAAAGTAAAAGGAAATTCAGAGAGACAGAAAAAGAGACAGAGGGCTATGGTAGATCTCTAGTCCTGAGTATCCCATGCTGTCCCGGTGCATCTGTCTCCTCAGGGTGCAAATCAAGATGGGGCTTCTTAACGTGGACTATTGCCGTTAATAGCAGTGCTTACCAGGAGACGGTTCATCTGCTAACGGAATGTCGAGAACAAGAGAGGCTTCAGCAGAACAATTCAAAGGCACCCTGGACTAGACCTTTGCTAGGTAGATGTCTCTTTTCCTTAGTGTGGATGAAAGGAGAGGAGAGGGGAAACAACTCAGTGGATGACCTTTCTTTGATGCATCACCTGAAAGTCAAGAACAGAATTAATTCTGGAGGCTCTGAACCCCCTGAGAACCACTTCTCAGCCTCCTCCATGAGATAGTAAGAATTCACGATAATCTACTAACTGATAAACAGGAAAGTTATTTGTTGCAAGTTTGAACTTAAAATGTGTTGTGTAATAGAGTTAAACTTTACAGAGTAGGTAGGTCACCAAGCACTGCCAGGGAGGAAGCAGAAGACACCACAAGGGAATATTCACAGGGACACACAGATACAATATTTTTTCCAATAATTTTTAATGTTTATTTATTTATTTTGAAAGAGAGAGGGAGAGAGAGTGTGCACATGAGCAGGGAAGGGACAGAGAGAGAGAGAGGGAGAGAGAATCCAAAGCAGGCACAAAGCCTCATGTGGGGCTCAAACTCACAAACCATGAGATCATGACCTGAGCTGAAATCAAGAGTCTGATGCCTAACTGATGGAGCCACCCAGGCGCCCCAGATATTCTATTTTTAAATAAGGTGGTGATGGGGCGCCTGGGTGGCTCAGTCGGTTAAGCGTCCGACTTCAGCTCAGGTCATGATCTCACGGTTCGTGGGTTCGAGCCCCGCATCAAGCTCTGTGCTGACGGCTAGCTCAGAGCCTGGAGCCTGTTTCAGATTCTGTGTCTCCCTCTCTCTCTGACCCTCCCCTGTTCATGCTGTCTCTCTCTCAAAAAAAAAATTTTTTTTTAAATACATCAATCAATCAATCAATCAATAAGGTGTTGAGGTGCCAGTTACCTTGACCTCAGGAAAAATACTCGTGCATAAAGTCAAACTGAATTTGGACAGGAAAACTAGGGTCAATGTACGATTACTTGAATACAACCATCACCTTCTGTGCCACAAGGCAGGACTAACACAGCCTGTGCTGCCTCTGGGGATGCCTCCCTCTTCCGAGGAAGGTCACTTCCCCCCAGGAGGAGACCACCAGAGTAATATTCAATATGAGTATGTTTTAAGCAACTCTGGCCTCCCCTAACAACGTCTCTACCTGCAGTCGTACCTTGCTCTTGTGCCCCCACAGATGCATCTCTTCCAGCCCAGGTGCCAGAACCTTCTCTAGAGAGATGCAGCCCCTTCCCTGTGGGGCTGAGCCATCTGCTGGTAAGTACTGCTATTATTAACTGCTATTAATAACAATGGCAATATCCAGCCTCTTCCCTACTTCTCATGGGCGTCCCAGTCTCTGTGCCTTTGGAATCTGGCAAACTGTGCAGTGTGGGGTCGCGGACACCTGTCAGTCTGGCTTCTGCTGGCCACGAGAGAGCTGGGAATACCAGTGCATCCTGGGAAAGGAGGAGGAAGAGGGTGGAGCCTGCGGAGTGCGTATTTCGAGATCAGTCTCTCCGCCAACAACCAGCAAGCAAACAGCTGGTATCCTCTGAAATTCGAGTCATTGCCCTAAGCACTACCTTCCTCTGAAAGCTGACCCGTGAGAAATGAGGAAGATACATTCCTCTAATTAATATGACTTGTACCTACTGTGCCCCTCTGGACTTCAAAACACTCCCTTCTGGTTACTGGAGAGTACCTCGGTCCCCTGAGAGGCGAGGGTGAGGGCACGTTGCTTGCCCCATCACACAGGACTTTCCGTTGGTGTCCGGTGTCTCCCAGCAGCTCCTGGGCTGCCCTGAGTCTCGGGCTGACCTACAAACAGGCAGCTGCCTGACTTCTGAGAAGGTCAGCCTGCCCTCCTGGGCCCAGCCCCTCTCGGGCCCATCCCAAGCTTCCTTCCATGGAAGGCTGTCCAGCACTGCCAGTCTTCTCCAGAACAAGTCTGCAAACAGCAATGTGCGTGCTTTCCCTAGATGTGGGCAAAGGGCAAGGAAGGGCCGGCAGCCGCCTTGAACTAGAGAAGAAAGGAGGCCCCGCTCACCTCCTCATCCAGGATGGAATGTGCTTATCCCTTCTCACGCTCAGGAGAAGTGAGGAGAATCTTGGTACTTTTGAGCTACAAGAAACCTCCAACTTTGGGCACCTGGGTTGTTCAGTCAGTTGAGTGCCCAACTCTTGATTTCAGATCAGCCCGTGATCCTAGTGTCATGGAATTGACCCCAGCACTGGGCTCTACACTGAGCTTAGAGCCTGCTTAAGATTCTCTCTCTCTCCCTCTGTCCCTCCCCCTGGCTCTCTGTCTATAACAATAATAATAATAATAATAATAATAATAATAAATGTTAGGGGCCCCTGGGTGGCTCAGTCAGCTAAGCGTCCAACTTCGGCTCAGGTCATGATCTCGCAGTCCGTGGGTTTGAGCCCCGCGTCAGGCTCTATGCTGACAGCTCAGAGCCTGGAGCCTGCTTTGGATCCTGTGTATCCCTCTCTCTCTGTCCCTTCCCCATTCACTCTCTGTCTCAAAAATAAATAAACATTAAAAAAAAAATTTTTTTTTTAATTTGAGGGGCACCTACATGTCTCAGTCGGCTGAGCGTTCGACTTTGGGTCAGATGACCTCATGGCCATGTCCCACATCGGGCTCTCTGCTGTCAGAGCAGAGCCAACTTCGGATCCTCTGTCTCCCTCCCCCTGCCTCTCCCCGGCTCACACCCTCTTTCTCTCTTTCTCTAAACTAAATAAACATTAAAAAAAAAAGAAAGAAAAGAAAAGAAACGAAAACTCCAACTTTTATGAATGGGGAGACCAAAGCCCACAGCTCAGGTCAGAGGGCTGAACTTGACTTCTTGACTCTTGATCTATACTCTTCCCACTGCATTAAACCGCCTCGAGCTTTTTAATTATAGTCAGTTAATCCCTTCATTCTATACATTTCAGGCTCCTGGAGTACCCCAAAATTACAAGAGGGAGCAAAGCTTCTAAGTGGTGCTCCAGAAGGGGAGGGGCAGAGAGGCAAGGCGGCTTGCTTCTGGGCCAGGGCCGACTGTCGACTACTTTTCTTCGAGTCACCATCGCGGAGCCTGGCCTCACCTCCTGCAGGACTTCACACCCATCGCCCTGGCCTGCAGGCCTGGGAGCCTCTCCAGGGCACTGGCTGCTGTCCCAGCAGGAGGTGTGGCTTCCGAGCTCGGGGAGAAAATCACTTCAGTATTCAGAACTCGTGCCTGCTTCCTGGGGAATGACCTGATGCCCCTGGGTTTCTACAAAATTGAATTCTACAAATTCAAATATCAATTGCAACACTGTTCAAAGGGGGAAGACATTCCCTGAGATCATGTGATTAAGGGCAGGATTATTCTTACATTTAATCTCTTCCAAGTTTTGGATTATGGCCACACAAAGGAGAAACTTTGCTGGTACTTGGTTTGTTGACCAGCCAGCTCAAATTACAGCCAGGTGGTTACCAAAGCTTGAATGAATTATACCATGAAATTAAAGTCTGAACAGATTATAGGAAAGCGAACTTGAAACCAAAATAGGGTTTTGGCAAAAAAACAGAAAGAAAGAAAAAGACAAAGCTCAGGAATCAATTTCATTACTTGAATTCATTTCCTGTTTCCTTCAAAAACATTCTCAAGCTCCGAGCAGCTCAGGTGTGTACTCGGTATCTGGTTGTTGATTCTTGGCCTCGGTTGGACTTTTGGAATGTAACATGTTTGTCCTCCGCCCAACCCCACCCCACCAAGAGCCTCGTGTAGCGGGTTTATTTATTCACTCATGACGCTGTGTTGAATGCTTTCTCCCCTGGGTATATCAACAGTAGACCAGAATCTATGCAACCACAAGCTGAAATCAGTGCGGGCAGGTGCCTAACAGGTCACACCCACTTTGAATTTCAAGTCACCACTCTTCATGCTCAATATTTTCTTTATGTTATTTTTGGCTTGGTTCGACGTCAGAAGATTTAAACTCTCAAGTTCTATACATATTGCTTTTAAGAAAAGCCAGCTCAAAAACAGAGAACTCTAGATGCTGGCGAGGATGTGGAGAAACGGGCACCCTCCTACACTGTTGGTGGGAATGCAAACTGGTACAGCCCCTCTGGAAAACAGTGTGGAGGGTCCTCAAGAAACTAACAATAGAACTCCCCTATGACCCAGCAATAGCACTGCTAGGAATTTACCCAAAGGATACAGAAATGCTGATGCATAGGAGCATGTACCCCAATGTTCATAGCAGCACTCTCCACAATAGCTAAAACCTGGAAAGAGCCCAAGTGTCCATCAACAGATGAATGGATCAAGAAGATGTGGTTTATCTATACCATGGAATACTACATGGCAATGAGAAACAATGAAATCTGGCCATGTGTAGCCACATGGATGGACCTTGAGGGTGTTATGCTGAGCGAAATAGGTCAGGCAGAGAAGGACAAATATCATATGTTTGCACGTATAGGAGGATTAGGAGGAACTTGACAGAGGACCAAGGGGGAGAAGAAGGGGGGAAATGGTGGGGGAAAGGGAGAGAGGCAAACCATGAGAGACTCTTGAATGCTGACAAAAACTGAGGACTGATGGATGTGGGGGAAGGGGGAATGGGCATGGAGGAGGACACTTGTGGGGATGAGCACTGAGTGTTATGTGGAAACTAATTTGACAATAAACTATTTGTGGAAAAAAAAAAAAAAGAAAAGCCAGCTCAGGGCACCTGGGTGGCTCAGTCAGTTGAGCAGTGGACTTCAGCTCACGTCATAATCTCCTGGTTCTCGAGCCCTACATTGGACTCTGTGCTTAAAGTTCAGAGCCTGGAGCCCACTTTAGATTCTGTGTCTCCCTCTCTCATTGCCCCTCCCCTGCTCATACTCTCTCTCTCTGTCTCAAAAATAAACATTTTTTTAAAAATTAAAAAAAAAACCCAGCTCATCTTTTCACATCCATTTAATTGTTCAATCATCTTTTCCTAGCTTTCAAAATTTCTTTCTCAGCATCATTATTCAGAAACATTAAAAACTGACATTGCAGGGGCACCTTGGTGGCTTAGTTGGTTAGGAATCCGGCTTCGGCTCAGGTCGTGATCTCATAGTTCATGAGTTTGAGCCCCATGTCAGGCTCTGTGCTGACAATTAGGAGCCTGGAGCCTGCTTTGGATTCTGTGTCTCCCTCTCTCTCTGCCCTTCCCTTGCTTGTTCTCTGTCTCTCTCTTTCAAAAATGAATACGCATTTAAAAAATTTTTAAAAACTGACATTGCAGGTGATAACTGGTGTTTAATCATCAGTAAAGACGGAACCTCAGATCTGGTTTGCGCCTTCTCCCGCCTCCGGGCAGATGCTTCCCGGAGGATGCTCCTCTGTGTCCATCACTGCACTGGTGCTGAGATCCCTTCCCACTTAAAAATGGAACATTCTGGGGCACCTGGGTGGCTCAGTCAGTTAAGCATCTAACTCATGATCTCATCTCAGATCATGATCTTAGGATTCATGAGTTCAAGCCCTGCATCAGTTTCTGCACTGGTGGTGCAAAGACTACCTTGGATTCTCTCCTCCCCTCTTTCTCTGCCCCTCCCCTACTCACATGCTTGTGCACACATGCGTGCTCTCTCTCTCTCTCAAAACAAATAAATAAACATTTTAAAATGTTGGAACTTGCCGGCTCTGAGCTCAAAGTACCTCAAATGATATTGGTTGGAATCATGCTATGAAATATTTATCACTTGGTCTTATTTACTGGTTCAGAGAGGCACATCACGTGGGCCTTTTGGTGTTTGTTTACATTTTTTACTTTTTTATTAAAGTAACACAGCATGAATTTTAAAGAGCCAAACAATTCTACAATGTTTGTTATGATAAGTAGTTCCCATACTGCTTTTTCTCCAGAAGATCTACTTTTAAAGGTCTGAGCCGATGCTTTATTTTTTTTAATGTTTATTTATTTTTGGTGGGGGGCAGAGAGAGAGAGAGAGTCCTAAGCAGGCTCTGTGCTGTCAGTGCAGAACCCATTACAGGGCTCAATCTCACAAACTGTGAGACTCTGACCCAGGCCAAGATTAAAAGTTGGTCACTCAACGCCCTGAGCCACTCAGGCACCTGTGAGATGATGCTTTAGGTACTGACCTCTCCGCCTCTAAACAAAATGCTTGTGGTGCTTTTGAAGGAGCAAGATATGCCACCATAAGACAGGACTGGAGGGGTCCAGGACACACCGCCCCAAATTTGTACTTTCACATACTGGTTCTTTTGAGCTGTGGGCAGATGCAGGGGGAGGCTTTCTCCGAGGTCCCCCCCTCCCCCATCTGCCCAAAGACAGATCCTCCGGAAGAAACTCGGTTGTCATAAACCCCCTCCTGCGAGTGTCATTAACCAGGGAGAGCTGACTCTTGTCACAGGAAAGGAGCCTAGACGCACCCAGACTACCTTTGTCACAAACTATCGCACCTTCCATCTGTTCTTCAAGAGACCCGTTCATCCACCCTAAAAATCATTTCCCGCCCCCCCGCCCAAGAGGCCTACATTCCCCTCCCCTTTCCCTATAAAGATGGCATTTAAGTTGGAATTCTTTTTTTATTTATTTAAAAAAAATTTTTAATGTTTATTTATTTCTGAGAGAGAGACAGTCCGAGCGTGAGCAGGAGAGGGGCAAAGAGAGAAGGAGATGCAGAGTCCAAAGAAGACTCCAGGCTCTGTGCTGTCAGCACAGAGCCCCATGCGGGCCTCAAACCCATGAACAGTGAGATCATGACCTGAGCTGAAGTCAGATGCTTAACTGACTGAGCCACCCAGGTGCCCCTAAGCTGGAATTCTTAAGTGGTTGTGGAATTATTAAGTTAATTAATTTGTCTTTGGGTATTTCCCATGTGTACATGAGGTATGCATGTAAACCCACGTCTGTTTTCCTCTTGTTAATCTTTTATTCCAGTGGCCTCAGCTGAGAATTCAGAAGAGAAGAAGGAACCTTCCTTTTCTCCTCGACAGTTTCCTTGAATTTTTCACTTTTACGCATTAGCTACTGAATTACCACTTCGCAAATTAGGGATCTGAATCCCCTCCCTGACCCCAGGAAACACACACATACCCTTCCCAAACCTTTATCTTTCCAATACAGTCACATCACTAATCTTCCTTAGATCTTTATTCAGTAAATGTAATTCATATCACTATGACCATGTAAATGCTACCGTGAACTAAGCCACAGAGTAAACTCTAATGACTTTTACTATCCTGCACAACGTTTCATTTCTCTGGACAGTAAGTGTAACAGAAGTAGTGGATCCACTTATCACACACTCAAACACAAATTCTCATGCAATGACACAAACATCTTCTGAGGACATGTAGAGCATCCCATATTTTATCAATCTGATCTTCCTGAAGAAATGCCGCCCAGATTCTCTGCCACTCTCCAGTCTGCACTGTTGTGTTCTCAGCAACAAGGGGGGGAGTTGTTATCCTGAGGATTCCCTGCACTTCTGCGTCAGATCTCCCGTCCCCCGATCTTGGGTCTTCTTTCTTGGTTTATTCCCTTTGTTTTGGTGAAGCACACCCTTTAGGAGCTTCCTGATAAAGGCACATGGTACAATTTTTGAAACATTGCCTTTCTAAAATGTCTTTCTTCAGTCCTCATATACAATTGCTATTTTGTCATTCTAAGATAGGAGTGGTTTTGCCTCCAAGTGTCGAAGGCATCACTTTCTCATCTTCTAGCCTCTGGTATTACTGTTGAGAAAACTGATGACATTTTAAATTGATCCCTTGTATCTTTCTGGCACTCCACTTTTTCTGTTCTCTCTTCCTGAAACTCCCGTTACTTCAATATTAAGTCTTGTGGATTCACCTTCTAATTTTTTTACTTTTTCTCTTACATCATTTGCTCTACTGTTGAGGAGAGTTCTTCAATTTTAGCCTCCAATTTAAGTTTTTCAAAATTTCCATTATGTTTCTGAATGTCTAAAGCTCCCTTTTCTTCAAAAGTTGTTTATGTGTCATTCTATTGCTGTCTCAAGGTTGAAATATTTCTTTTTGTCTCACTGAAGATACTACTGATAGGTTTTTGTTTTCTTTTTAAGTTTCTTCTCTTTGAATGTGTTTGTTATTTCTCGTGTTGCTTTTTAAATGTTGATTTGTCTTGGTCTGGATCTTTCACATTAGGGGTTCTTCACATGGAAATCTTGAGGATATGCTCATGACTGAATATGTGGCTGGGGCTTTTCATCAGTGAACTTCACCCTAGGGTCAACGTATCAAAACTCATAACCAGTATATGTAAGACTTTCTTGTTGGCCTGGTCAGATTCTCCAGGGGACTTTTCCAGTCTCCCACCTGAAAGACGATGGCCTGGCCTCCAGTATTCTGGGAGCCAAGGAGACGGGGAGGACTAGAGTCTCAGAAGCCAATAAGACTATAGTCACTCCCTCTCCCTATTTCTAGTACAGCACCCACCTCCATCTCTGCCTACTGTCTTCCATCCCAGGGACCTTCTGTTTCCCTCCGCAGAAAAAAAATCTAATTCTGTGAGTGTGGAGGAGGCCAAGTATCTGACTGCACAAATTGGAGAAGGTGGTTTGGGGATTAAAATGTTCTTTAAAAAGCTTCCAACAAGGGGTTCCTGGATGACTGAGTCAGCTAAGTGTCAGACTCTTGATCTCAGCCCAGGTCTTGATCTCAGGATTGTGAGTTCAAGCCCCATGCTGGGCTCCACGCTAGGATGAGAAGCCTACTTAACAACCACCACCACCACCACCACAATAACAAAACTTCCAAAGAATCCTCCGTCTTTAAACCTCTCCCTTTACCCCCATTTCCAGACGTACTCAGTGTTAGCAATTCACAGCTTTTGTAGATCTGTGTGTCAATCCACTTTCCCCACTGCTGATCTAGGATTCAGCTGTCTTAGATCTGGTAAGTCAGCACTTGATTATTTGTCTTCCAGATTCCAAAAGTTTGCTGTGATTTTCTCTTTTCCCATTTTCCCCTTGCCAGTAAAAATCTCTTCTACTATAGCTTCAGAGAGACTTCAGGAGAGAAGGATATTAGAAGATGTTTAATTTGCTGCCCTTCCCTGGACGCCACCACGTAACTAAGGTTAGTTGCTTAAGAAAACAAAACAAAACACAAAAATAACAAGAATAATACAGAGCCCTGATGTAGGAAAAAAATGTTCTGTTGATGTTGGAATATAAACTGAATCCTATTAAAAACTTAAAAAGCAGTCAAGATAAACCTTCTAACCTTTAACCAGTGAAACTTGCTTTGCACGTAGGGAACAAATCCACTAATTAAAATAGATGTATAAGGCATCTTGGTATGTAGTTTCCTACCCCTACGGTGTTTGTTAGGCAGTTCCCAAATGTTGAGTCTCTTGCTTATAATTCTCCCTGATGTTAAGCTGTCCCTCTCCTTTGCTTCCTGGCTCTCAGTAACTGTGTGTCACTCTCAATAGCTTAGGCTGGACTACGTAGGAGGTTCAAGGATACTTTCCCTTAAACTTAGCCCAGAGCCAGTCCTTAATTGCCACTCCTTAGTTCTCCTTTCTGGGCCCAGTTACATTCTAGAGCCAAGGATATTTCAAACATAAGGAACACAGTCTTACAAGTATGATGGAATTAGCTGAGGCCTCCCTCACCACCCACCCACCCTCATGGCTCAGGCATTTGCAGTGAAATTAATCCCAGGCAGGAGCCAAGTGCTCTTTTGGCACCATAATGTCAGAGCTTTTATTTTTGCAAGAAGTAGAATCAAAGATATATTCATAGGAAGGAATATGAATGCTTTGCTGAAGACTAGAGTGTTGAGGGGCGCCAGCACGGCTCAGTCAGTTGAACATGGGGCTCTTGATTTTGGCTCAGGTCATGATTCCAGGGTTGTGGGATCGAACCCCACGTCAGGCTCTGCACCGAGCATGGAGTCTGACTGAGATTCTTTCTCTCTCTCCCTCTCCGCCTGTCCCCCTCTCACGTTCTTTCTCCCTCTCACGCATAGACCCAAAAAGACTAGAGTGTTGATATTTGGAGGAAATCTCTGCATATGTTGGTAAAGTGTATTTTCCAGGAGATAAATGTAGGAGGAAACCAGTCTCAGTCATTGTAGGCGGAAAGACAAATTGGAGTCCCGTGTTTTGCTACTGCCCCCACTTATCGGACTGGGGCACCCACGTGCTTTTACTGCCAGCAGACGCCTGCACACAGGAAAATTCTCAGTAACATCTAGCCAAATCCTGCTACGGTGGAGTATGCAAGTCACGAGGTGACAGTGGGTAGCATGCCCCTTTACTTTGTGCAGAGTGGAACTTTCCAGGGAGGGGGGTCTAAGGATGCTGTCTGAGGAAGGCCTAAAGAAGAGAACATGGAGGGGGCGCCTGGGTGGCTTAGTCAGTTAAGCGTCCGACTTTCGCTTAGGTCATGATCTCGCGGTTCGTGGGTTCGAGCCCCGCGTCGGGCTCTGTGCTGACTGCCAGCTCAGAGCCTGGGCCTGTTTCAGTCTGTGACTCCTCTCTCTCTGACCCTCCCTGCTCACCTGTCTCTCTCTCTCCTAGAAATAAATTAAAAAACATTTTAAAAAATTAAAAAAAAAAAAAGAAGAGAACATGGAGGACAAAGAGGGAGTTCAAGTTAGAGAGGGTTAAGGAAAGAAGGAATATTGACAAGGACACCCCCTTCCAACGAGGCATCCTGAGAATGGAATGAGGGGATGAATTAGCTCGCACCTCCAGTCTCCCTCAAGTGAAATAATGACTTAGATCTTCATCAAGGGGCAGTATGGGTTCGATCACAGCATGTGAGTTCCCGTGAAGAGGACAGGGTCCCCTCCTGATCACCTGTCAAGGCACCAGCCACGACCAGGTAGAGAAGGCAACAGACAGCTTCTCAAGCCTGACAGACACAAGACGTAGTCCCCCCTACCCACCTACATCCACCCAGGAGACGGAGGTGGATTGGGGAATAGGAAGAAAAATACCTCAGAAGTGGAGGAGAACTTTGTTTGCTTTTCTTCCTTCCTCACTAAAGATTCTATCCATCCACAAAGATGTCCTATTGGATATCCCGGTGACTCTGCTTAGTCCTGAATTCACAAGAGAAGCCCTGCTTTCTGAGGTTTGGGGTAAGGCTGGAGGCATCCTGGCTACCAAGACAGAGTCCTGCATTCGCATTTATGCTCTTACCTAAAATATCTAGAGTCCTTTTCCATATGTTCTTTTATCTGATTTTCATCACAACACAAAGTTGTTAAGAATTCTAGTAGGAAATCCACAGCTCGGGGCAGAAGAGCAAAGTCTCCTGTGTTAGCCACTCTGTGGGGTCAGAGTTATTAGTCACTAGTCAGATTAATCAGAAATGCATCCGGCTGCAGTCCAGGAGATGCTCAAAGGGATCAGGCAGGAAGTGATCCAAGAGCTCTTGCTCTTTCAGGTAGAAGGAATGTAAATCAACACCCTCTCTAGAGCAACCCAGGAAAGAGAAAGAACACAGATACTGGAAAGAGCCCTTACATTAGAGACAGAAGACACTCTTTGGATATGCTACATACTCCATTGAATGAGGAAACCCTCCAAAGAAATAACATACAGCAGTTAATTTTTCTTGAAACACATCCTGAGGACAGAACACAATTACCCCTATGAAATGTATAAGGAGGAGTGCACACATGCGCACATAAAACTTTGGTGGTGTTCTTAGACAGTGAGAAACACAAACATTAAATCCTCACATGTCAGTAAAGATCTGTACTTATGGCAATAATGAACCTCCTGCTGAACAAAGAGAAGTATAATCGGCCAGTATTCTTATGGGCTGATGAAGAACCACAGCATAGCATGACATGGGGGAGAGCATATCATGAAGCCCTAAGACCAGTTCCTGGGAAAACCTGAACACAGGAATCAATCCACAATTTCGCGTATGTCAGGAAAGCCAGGAGGATTGGGGTTGAAGGAAAACCTCTGGATTTGACAGTGACGAGGTCACTGGTAATTGACGTGGTGAGAGGCTAAAGATCTGAGAAGATTGGAATGAGAGAATACTCTGTTGAAGAGTTACAGGTAAAGAGGAGTATGAGATGAAGAGGCTTTTGGGTGGGGTTAGCAGGATTGAAAGACAGCTTGGGGGAAACCAGGGAGTGGAGAAGAATAGAAGGAGGGGAGCTGGGTAACAGAGCCACCCTCTACCACAGCCCAGCGCACAGTAAGACAACCTACACCAACTATTGTCATGGGGGTCGGGACAAGCATTTTTAAAAACAGCCTGAGATACAATTGTCATACCATAACTATGTGTGTTTAAACTATCATTTTATTAGTTTTGGTCCTACACGCACATTTGTGAAACTATCACCAAAATCAAGACAATAAGTATATCCATCACCCTCAAAGTTTCTTCCCCCACTTTTGTGGTCCTTTCTTCTGCCAGTCACTCTCATCCCCAGACAACTGCTCATCTGCTTACTATCACTATAATTGGTTTGCACCTGCCAGAATTTTACAGAAGTGGAATCACACGGTACATATACTTTCCTGTCTGGTTTCTTTCATTCAGAATAAATACTCCAAGATTTATCCATGTTGTTACAAGTATAAGTAGTTCATTGCTTTTTAGTGCTGAGTCCAGTTTCACTGTATGGATATACTACAGTTTATCCATTCATGTGTTGATGGGTATTTGGATTTCCAGGTTTCGGCTATTCCAGATAAAGCTAGTGAGAACACTGGAGTACAAGTCCATATAAGGCTTTGGGTAGACATAGGCTTTTATTTCTCTTGGCTAAATACCTCGAGGTAGAATGACTTGATCAGATAGCAGGTATATGTTTAACTTCTTAAGAAACTGCTAGACTATTTAACTAAATGTCTCTAAATTTTACATTCCCACCAGTAGCATATTAGAGTCTCCACTGCTCCACATCCTTGCCAACACCTAGTATGATCGGTGTTTTTAGTTTCAGCCATTATAACATGTGCAGTGGTATCTCACTGTGATCGCTCTAAAATTTTTTTTCTAATGTTTATTTAGAGAGAGACAGAATATGAGTGGGGGAGGGGCAGAGACAGAGGGAGACAGAATCTGAAGCAGGCTTCAGGCTCTGAGCTGTCAGCACAGAGCCCAATGGGGGGCTCGAACTCATGCACTATAAGATCAAGACTTGAACTGATGTCGGATGTCTAACTGACTGAGCCACACTCTGTCGCCCCTCTCCATGTGATCGTAATTTGAATTTCTATTATTTACTATTGACAGTGAGCATCTTCTCCTCACGGGCCTACCTGCCATCCATATACCTTCTTTAATATCTTTCCAGATCTTTTGCGCATTTTTTTTACTGGATTATTTTCTCATTATTGAAATTTGAGGGTTGAAAAATATATATCCTGGATATAATTTCTCTACTAGATAAATGATTTGCAAATATTTTCTCCCAGTAGGTAGCTGATCTATTCATTCCTTTAACAGGGTCTTTTGAAGACCAGAAGTTTTAAATTTTGATGAATTTCAATTTATCAATTTTTTCCTTTGTGGATTGTGCTTTTAGTATAGCATCTAAGAAGTCTTTACTTAGCCCAAAGCCATAAAGGCTTTATTTTATATTTACTTCCATTAGTTTTATAGTTTTAGGTTTTACATTTATAGCTATCATTCATTTTGAGTTAATTTTTGTATATAGAATGAAGTAGGAAATCTTTAGTAAAAGGCGAAAGATTTATAGAACTCCCCTATGACCCAGCAATAGCACTGCTAGGAATTTACCCAAGGGATACAGAAATGCTGATGCATAGGAGCACATGGACCCCAATGTTCATAGCAGCACTCTCCACAATAGCTAAAACATGGAAAGAGCCTAAGTGTCCATCAACAGATGAATGGATCAAGAAGATGTGGTTTATCTATACCATGGAATACTACATGGCAATGAGAAACAATGAAATCTGGCCATGTGTAGCAACATGGATGGACCTTGAGGGTGTTATGCTGAGCGAAATAAGTCAGGCAGAGAAGGACAAATATCATATGTGTGCACGTATAGGAGGATTAGGAGGAACTTGACGGAGGACCAAGGGGGAGAAGAAGGGCGGAAATGGTGGGGAAAGGTGGAGAGGCAAACCATGAGAGAGACTCTTGAATGAGAAAAAAAAGGACTGATGGATGGGGGGGGATGGGGGGGGAGGTGGGGATGAGCACTGGGTGATGTGGAAACTAATTTGACAATAAACTATTTGTAAAAAAAAAAAAAGAAAGAAAGAAAAATCCATTAAAAGAAAAAAAAAAAAGAATGAAGTAGGGGTCCAAATGTATTATTTTGCATAAAGATATCCAGTTGTCTGAGTACCATTTGTTGAAAAATTATTTTTCCACTGAATTATCTTTGAACCTCTGTCAAAAATCAGTTTTCATGTGGATCTGTTTCTGGTCTTGCTGTTCTGTTCTACTCATCTATTTTCTTTATACCAATGTAACAATTAACGTAGCTTTATAATAAGTCTCAAAATCAAGTAGTATTAGTTCTTCAACTTTTATTCATTTTCAAAGGTATTCTTTCTATACTAGTCCTTTCCATTACCATATGAATTTTAGAACCCATTTTTTCCATTTGTCTCAAAAAGACTACTATGATTTTACTAGAATTATGTTGAATCTACAGATCAGTTTAGAGAACTGACATCTTTAAATGGATCTTTGGACCCATGAACATAGTATATTATTTTATGTATTTAGGTCTTCTCTAATTTTACTCAGCATTGTTTTGTAGTTTTCAGTATACATATCTTTCATATCTTTTTTTCAGATTTATTCCTAAATATTTCATATTTTTTCATATTAGCTATTGCTAATTTTTTTTGTATTTAAATTTCCAATTGTTCATTGCTGGTATATAGAAATACAAATGACTTTTGTATATTGATCACATATCCTGCAAAATTCATTTATTAGTTCTAGTAGCTTTTTTGTCGATTCCATCAGATTTTCTACATAGATGATCATGTTGTCTGACAATAAAGACACCTTTACTTCTCCCATTCCAATGTGGCAGCCTTTTATTTCTTTTTCGTGCCCTATTGCATCAATTAGGAACTTGAAGTGCAATGATAACAGAATAGAAATAGAATAGAAATGGTAAGAACAGACTTCCTTGACTTGTTCATGATCTCAGGAGGAAAGCATTCAGTCTTCTGAGATTATGATGTTAGCTGTAGGTTTTTCATATATTCCTTTTATCAGGCTAAGGAAATCCCCTTTTATTTCTTGTTTGCTGTGAGTTTTTATCAGGGAAGGTTTATGGGTTTTGTCAAATCCTTTTTCTGTATCTATTGAGATGATCCTATGATTTTTCTTTTGTAGTTTACTAACATGATGAATTATATTCATTAATTTCCAAACATTAAACTAACCTTGAATTCCTAGAATAAACTCCACCAGGTCACAATGTATTATGTTTTTTATATACATTGTTGGATTTGACTGGCTTGTGGTTTTCATGTATCATCTTTGGATGAGTTTGGGATCAGGGCAATCCTAGACTCAGAGAAAATGTTTAGAAGTATTTCCACCTTTTCAATTTTCTAGAAGAGTTTAGATAGAATTGAAATAATTTCTTTCTTAAATGTGTCATAAATTAATCAATGAAGCCCTCTGGGCTTGAAGTTATCTTTGTGGGAAGGTTTTTAACTACAAATGCAATTGTTTAGTAAATATCAGGCTATCCAGGTTATCTATTTTTTTTTTTTGCCCATTTTATTTTTTTAAATTTATTTATTTTTACAAATAGTTTATTGTCAAGTTTGTTTCCATATAACACTCAGTGCTCATCCCCACAAGTGCGCTCCTCCATGCCCATTTCCCTCCTCCTCCCCAACACCCATAAGTCCTCGGTTTGTTCTCAGCATTCAAGAGTCTCTCACAGTTGTCTATTTCTTATTTGGTCAACTTTTGTAGTTAGTGTCTTTCAAAAAATTTGTCCATTTCAACTAAGTTGTTGAATTTATTAACATTAAGTCATATACAATATTCCCTTACTATCCTTATAATGTTGGATTTCTCAAAAGCACAGTATTGATATTTTGGAGTGGATAAGTCTTTGTTGTGGGGGCATGTTCTGTGCATTGTGAGAGGTTTAGCAACATCCCGGGTCTCTACTACTGGATGCCAGTAGCATCCCTGCTCAAGCTCCCCAGTTGTAACAATCAAAATTGTCTCCAGACATTCCCAAACAGCCTTGGGGGAGAAGGGGGTTGAATAACCCCCAGTAGAGAACCATTGTTTTTTTTTCCTTAAAAAATTATTTTTATGTTTACTTATTTTCAGAGAGAGAGAGAGAATGAGCAGGGGTAGAGCCAGAGAGGGGGGAGGGGCATAGAGAGGGAGACAGAGGGTCTGTGGCAGGCTCTGCGCTGACAGCAAAGCCTAATGCGGGGCTTGAACTCACAAACCATGAAATCATGACCTGAGCTGAAATCCAGAGTTGAATGCTTAACCTACTGAGCCACCTAGACACCCCAAGGACCATTGTCTTAATATCTATAGAATCTGTAGCAATAGATTCTTAATCCTGATATTGGGGATTTGGACTGTCTCTCTTTTTCCCCACAATCTACCTAGAGATTCCTAAATTTTACTGATCTTCTCAAAGAAGGAAGAAGGAGGTTGTTCCAGTTGCTGACTTGGCTTCAATTCAATTTCATCCCAACTGTAATCAGGTTTTTAACATTAGGTACAGCCTCCACTGAGATTACCCCAAGTATCACTCAGAGTGTGCATAGCAGATAGATGAGCCCCAGATGGATGTGAACACGGTTTGCATATGGTCTGTCAGCAGCTCCACAATGACTTACACATGCCTGGAAGCACTCCTTAGGCCATTTTGAGGCAATTTATAAGTTAAAGCTTGTTTTGCCACTGTGGCCATTGTTGGTCTTGATTATTTCTTTCATGTTTCCTACTCGTCTGTCCTTCCTTTCACAGAAACGAGGATGAGCCCATGGGTGGAGAGAAAAGAGGCCACAGATCTCCGGTAGAGCTCTACAGAACAGCCCACTTTGCAATTGACAATAGAACTCCCCTATGACCCAGCAAGAGCACTGCTAGGAATTTATCCAAAGGATACGGGAGTGTTGATGCATAGGGGCACATGTACCCCAATGTTCATAGCAGCCCTCTCCACAATAGCTAAAACATGGAAAGAGCCTAAGTGTCCATCAACAGACGAATGGATCAAGAAGATGTGGTTCATCTATGCAATGGAATACTACATGGCAATGAGAAAGAATGAAATCTGGCCATGTGTAGCAACATGGATGGAACTTGAGGGTGTTATGCTGAGCAAAATAAGCCAGGCAGAGAAGGACAGATACCATATGTTTGCACGTATAGGTGGATTAGGAGGAACTTAACGGAGGACCATGGGGGAGAAGAAGGGGAGAAATAGTGCGGGAGAGGTAGGGAGGCAAACCATGAGAGACTCGAATGCTGAGAACAAACTGAGGGTTGATGGGGGTGGAGGGAGGGGAAGGGAGATGATGGGCATGGAGGAGGGCA
>JAESUZ010002865.1:0-22105 GCA_017311185.1 Proteles cristata cristata | reverse complement strand
TTTTTTTTTTTTTTTTTTTTTTTTTTTTTGCTGGGTCTCTGTCTGGCTCGGGAATCAAAGTGATGCTGGCTTCATAAAATGTGTCTAGAAGCTTTCCTTCGACCTCTGTGTTTTGGAATAGCTTGAGAAGAATGGGTATTAATTCTGTTTTAAATGTCTGGTACAATTCCCCAGGGAAGCCATCAGGTTCAGGGCTCTTATTTGTTGGGAGATTTTTGATAACTGATTCGATTTCCTCACTTGTTATGGGCCTGTTCAGGTTTTATATCTCTTCCCGTGTGAATTTACTTAGTGAGTGTGTGTTTAGGAATTTCTACATTTCTTCTAAATTGTCCAGTTTCTTGGCATATAGTTTTTCCTAGTATTCCCTGATAATTGCTCATATTTCTTAGGGGTTGGTTGTAATCTGTGCATTTTCATTCATGATTTTGTGTAGTTGAGTGCTCTCTCTTTTCTTTTTGAGAAGTTTGGTTAAGGTTTGTCAATTTTGTTCATTTTTTCAAAAAACCAACACTTGGTTTCATTGATCTGTTGAACTGGTTTTTTTTGTTTCCATATTGTTTATTTCTGCCCTGATTTTTATTATTTCTATATTTCTACTAGGTTTGGGGTGCTCTCTCCATATAGTTGCTTTAGGTGTGCTGTTAGATTTTGCACTTGCGCTTTTTCTAATTTCTTGAAATAGGCCTGGAGTGCAATGTCCTTTCCTCGTAGGACTGCCTTTACCGCATCCCATAGAGTTTGGATTGTTGTATTTTCATTTTCATTTGTTTGCATATATTTTTTAATTTCTTCTCTAATTCCCTGATTGACCCATTCGTTCTTTAACCTCCTTTTTTTGGGGGGTGTTTTCCAGACTTCTTCCTGTGGTTGATTTCGAGTTTCATAGCATTGTGTTCTGAAAGTGTGCATGGTATGATCTCAATTCTTTTGTAATTATTATTATTTTTTACAAATAGTTTATTGTCAAATTAGTTTCCACATAACACCCAGTGCTCATCCTCACAAGTGCCCTCCTCCATGCCCATCCCTCCTCCCCCCCACATCCACCAGTCCTCAGTTTTTGTCAGCATTCAAGAGTCTCTCATGGTTTGCCTCTCCCCCTTTCCCCCACCATTTCTGCCCTTCTTCTCCCCCTTGGTCCTCTGTTAAGCTCCTCCTAATCCTCCTATACGTGCACACATATGATATTTTTCTTTCTCTGCCTGACTTATTTCGCTCAGCATAACACCCTCAAGGTCCATCCATGTTGCTACACATGGCCAGATTTCATTGTTTCTCATTGCCATGTAGTATTCCATGGTATAGATAAACCACATCTTCTTGATCCATTCATCTGTTGATGGACACTTAGGCTCTTTCCAGGTTTTAGCTATTGTGGAGAGTGCTGCTATGAACATTGAGGTACATGTGCTCCTATGCATCAACATTTCTGTATCCCTTGGGTAAATTCCTAGCAGTGCTATTGCTGGGTCATAGGGAGTTCTATTGTTAGTTTCCTGAGGAACCTCCACACTGTTTTCCAGAGGGGCTGTGCCAGTTTACATTCCCACCAACAGTGTAGGAGGGTGCCCGTTTCTCCACATCCTCGCCAGCATCTAGAGTTCTCTGATTGGCTCATTTTAGCCACTCTGACTGGCGTGAGGTGGTATCTCAGTGTGGTTTTGATTTGTATTTCCCTGATGAGGAGCGATGCTGAACATCGTTTCATGTGTCTGTTGGCCATCTGGATGTCCTCTTTGGAGAAGTGTCTGTTCATATCTTCTGCCCATTTCTTCACTGGGTTGTTTGTTTTTCGGGCGTGTAGTTTGGTGAGTTCCTTGTGGATTCTGGATATGGGAAAAGATAGTTGCAAATGACATATCAGATAAAGGGTTGATATCCAGAATCTTTTGTAATTATTGATGGCTGCTTTATGTCCCAGTATGTGATCTATGTTGGAGAATGTGCCATGTGCACTTGAGAAGAATGTGAATCCCATAGTCTCAGGATGCAGAGTTCTAAGTATATCTGTCAAATCCATTTGGTCTAATGTGTCATTTGAGTCCATTGTGTCTTTATTGATTTTCTGTCTAGATGATCTGTCCATTGTTGTACGTAAAGTATTAAAGTTCCCTGCTATTAGCACGTTCTTATCGATATGATTGTTTCTGTTTGTGATTAATAGTTTTATGTATTTAGGTGCTCCCATATTTGGTGCGTAGACATTTATAATTGTTAGCTCTTCTTGAAGGAAAGACCCTGTATTTATTATATAGTGCCCTTCTTCATCCCTTGTCACTGTCTTTACTTTAAAGTCCAGTTTGTCAGATATAAGTAGAGTTACTCCAGCTTTCTTTTGACTTCCATTAACATGACAGATATTTCTCCATCCCCTTACATTCAATATAAAGGTGTCCTCTAGTCTAAAATGGGTCTCTTATAGACAGCAAATAGATGGATTTTTAAAAATCCATTCTGCTACCCTATGTCTTTTGATTGGGGCATTTAGTCCTTTTACATTCATTGTTATTATTGAAATATATGGGTTTGGAGTCAACGTGTCCTTTGTGGGATTTATACTTGTGGTGGTGTCTCTGGTATCTCGTGTTTCTTGCAACATTTCCTTCAGAGAGTCCCCCTTAGGATTTCTTGTAGGGCTGGTTTAGTGGTTACGAACCCTTTCAATTTTTGTTTATTTGGAAAGACTTTTATCTCTCCTTCTATTCTGAATAAAAGGCTTGCTGGATAGAGGGTTCTTGGCTACATATTCTTTCTGTTCATCACATTGAAGATTTCCTACCATTCCTTTCTGGCCTGCGAAGTTTCATTAGATAGGTCTGTCACCACTCTGATAGGTTTCCCTTTGTATGTTCGGGCCCTTTTACCCCTGGGTGCTTTCAGAATTCTCTCCGTGTCCTTATATTTTGCCAATTTCACTATGATATGTCATGCAGAAGATCGATTCAAGTTCCGTCTGAGGGGCCTTTTCTGTGCCTCTTGGATTTCAATGTCTGTTTCCTTCCTCCGATTGGGGAAGTTCTCAGCTATAATTTGTTCAATGACTCCTTCAGCGACTTTCCCTCTTTCTTCCTCTCTAGAATTCCTATGATACGTATATTGTTCCACTTGATTGTATCGCTCAGCTCTCAAACTTTCCTTTCGTGTTCCTGGATCAGTTTATTTCTCTTTTTCTCGGTTTCCTCTTTTACTATAATTGTGTCTTCTAAATCACCTATTCCCCTCTCTGCCTTTTCAATCCATGCATTGGACGCTTCCATTTTATTATGCATCTCATTTATAGCATTTTTTATTTCATCACAACTATTTTTAAGCTCCATATTCTTTGTTTTTGTTTTTTTTTTATTTCTAGGAGAGAGAGAGAGACAGCGTGAGCAGGGGAGGGTCAGAGAGAGAGGGTGTCACAGACTGAAACAGGCTCCAGGCTCTGAGCTGGCAGTCAGCACAGAGCCCAACGCGGGGCCTGAACCCACGAACCGTGAGATCATGACCTGAGCGAAAGTCGGACGCTTAACCGACTAAGCCACCCGGGCGCCCCTTAAGCTCCATAGTCTTTGTAACAATAGTTTCTCTGATGCTCCTCATGCCTTTTTCAAGCCCAGCGATTAATTTTATGACTATTGTTCTAAATTCTTGTTCAGTTATTTTGCTTATATCTGTTTTGAGTAGTTCTTTAGCTATGAAATATTCATGGAATTTCTTTGGAGGAGAGATCTTATGTTTCGTCATTTTGTTTAGCTTTCTATCTCTGGTTAGTTTTAGAAGTTTGTTATGCACTCTGTACCTGTGAGTGCTGTTATACCAAAGAAGGCTCTTAGACTGTCCATTGCCTGTCCGTTCAGAAAGTGTTCTTTGAATGGTGTTTCTTGGTTTCTCTTTTTGAGACCTTGTTAATTTTATTTTCTTACTCGTATTGGTATTTGGGATTCTCCACTCTGTGTACTCTGGCTTGTTTCTTGAGGTAGCACTGGAAAAGAAAACAGACAGACACAGGGCGAAGGCACAGAAACACACAGATAAATCCAACAAATATGCAAACTGAAAGGAAAACGAAAAAGAAAAAAGAAAAGAAGACAGAGGGAAGGCAAATATTAAAAATAAAAATACACAAAAAAGAAAAAGAAGAAAGGAAACGGAAAAAGAAAAAACCCAATAGACAAAGACAGTCTAAAGCATATAACCAGATTTCCTAGCTACAAATAAATAGCTACGTGTATACTGTGCTGGTGGAAGAGCATAGAGAGAGAAATGACAGGGCGGGGATGAAGTGAAATTGGAAATGAAATCAACAGGCAGAAGGAGTAAGAGGCTTATTTCGAAGAGAGAAAGGGTGGAATATGGCCGGAGAGGAGGCGAAAGAAATGACGATGATGCTACTCGGAGAAACTATATGGTCTGATTACTCCAGAGAGAAAGGGATAAAAAGGTAGTGGTGGAGGTGTAGAATTTACATTTAGAGAATTGATTAAATGTGACTGTTTAAGCAAGCCAGTCACTTGGGACCAGTGTGTCTCCCTTAGGTTCAACTTGACAGCAGGAAACCGGATCCCTCTGTGTCCCAAGCAGAGGTTTTTCTCTTCTCCAGCTACAAGGACAGTGTCTTGAGCAGTTTTGGCCACTCTTTTTTTCTCCCTAGACTCACTGTGGCTGCCCGCAACAGGGGATCCCCCTCTCTCTCTGTGTCTCCAGTCCCAGCCCAATTTTATCTTCCCCAGTTCACACTCACGCTATAAGGTTTTCTCAGCAGACTCTGTCTCCATTTCCTCCCAAACTCCTGGATTCTGTAAGTGTCCCCATGGCTTCAGGGCTTCTCCGTTTGAGAGATGGGGGTGAGTGAAATGTATGGAGCTCTCTACTTCTCCACCATCTTGCCTCCGCCTATGATTGTTTCCTTTGCCACAGGCACAGATACTTAAAGCTGAGTTACAGGAGATATTGGCACCAAAATAAGACACGAACGGAGGCAATATTTTAAGAACACCTTATTTCATATCCACAGCAGTGCTTTTGTACTTAGCTGAATACCACAATAAACAGAAGAAATTATTCAAAATGTAAATACCTACTACCCCAGCTCACTATTGTGGATACAGCAGACCTAGGGTTGGTCCATATACCTGCTATGTTAACAAGCACCCTTTGCTGATGATGAGGTGGTCTTCTGACCACATTTGAAGAAATCTTGACCTAAACATCTGACGTTTTTGTACCATTAATGTAACGTCCACTATGCAGAGTTCTGTCATATGTGGGAAGTCTCTGTTAACACGATTACTCAAAAGGACATTGGTTGCCCCCCCCAAAAAAAAACCAAGTTCACAGATTCATTTCTTATATGGGGACACACTTAAACACCAATATCTTCCTAAGTGGTTGGGAGAATTGAGTATTGCTATCTTCTTGTATAGAAGATACTGCAGAAGAGTAGTGACTTATCTAAAGGGTCCCAATGATTGGGATGCTGATTCTTTCACTTTTGCTTCAGGAGATTGTCTACCAGACTGAAACTCACACTTTGTTCTTCTCTTTCAAGTCTTGTTTCTGGGGCTCCGAGTCCACACCCTTCTCTCCTATTCCACTAGAACGGAAGGTCAGGGGATCAGACATCCCTTGGTATAGAGAGTAAAGTGAAAGTTAGGGAAAGCAAATGAAACACAGGTCATGTGCTATCTCCACTCAGGTCGCTGGAAAGTGTGCAATGAAGCTATGCCTTTTCTCCAGCTCCATCATACAGCCCTTTCCCTCACACAACAGTGACACTGAAGCTCTCACATCATGTAGATGGGGACTCATTCCTGCTTGATGTTCTATGTGCAAGTATTCTTTCGTATAGTCATGCTATGATGTTCATGTCAGAGGCATCACCTTGATAGAATGAAGGAGGCAACGATGGGACAAGCTACTAACATTTTGAGGATTTTGTTGATGCCACAATGTGTAGGTTGCTATTTTCAGCACTTTTCAAATGTTGTTCTTTTTTTTTTATTTTTGAGAGAGACAGAAAGAAAGCATGAGTGGTGAGGGGCAGAGAGAGAGAGAGACAGAGGATGTGAAGTGGACTCTGCCCTAACAGAAGAGAGCCCGACATGGGGCTCAAACTCACAAACTAAGATCATGACCTGAGTTGAAGTCGAATACTTAACCAACTGAGCCGCCCAGGCTTCCTGGTTACTATTTTCAAACTTTTTGTCTTGAAATTCTTAAAGCATTGCTCTGAGGTTGGCAACATTACTGACTTTCTACAGCGTGTGAAATATGAAGGTCAACAGAGCAAACTCCATGTTCAAACAATTCTACAGAGGCAACAAATGAACACAGAAGCCAATTTGAAGTGCTATCAGTGGCCACGTTTGTTAAAATTTGAGCGCCAAAATACATAATTATAATCTCAAAAGGTAACTCTTGGAGCAAAATGTTAATCTATTGGTCATAGTAAATACATACATACACACATGCATACATACATACAAATAAATAAGTAAATGCTTTGTGAGAATGCAAAGTCTCTACCCAATGTTTGAGTGTCAATTTATAAAAGTGGAAAAAATGGCAGAATTATAAAAGCAACACTTAACAACTATCATTGGATTGGAATGATTGGAACATAAATCATAAATGAATTTTCAGCATGAAACAAGTCCCCTAGAAGTCAGCAAATCACCATAGTAACCATAGTAACCATGCTGGCCAAAGAAAGCTAGGAAAAACACATACAGCAGCCATCCTGACTTGTCTTCTAATGCACTAGCAACTGAGGAGACTGACATAACTTACAATACTTCATATTCCTCACAAAAACTATTCCTTACAGCATCACTTCACCAACACACACACACACACAAACACACACACACACACACACACACACACACACACTCCTCTATTTTATAATACCCCAAAACCATGAATTTATCAAAGTAGATTTCTTTAGGAATAACAAGCACCTCCGCAATTAAATTCTAACCAAACAAAAAAAGTTGAAAGCTATCGAACCATTTCATTTAGTGACTGATTTTCTTTTTTTTTTTCTTCAAGTTTTCACTTAGATTCCAGTTAGTTAACATACAGAGTAATATTAATTTCTGGTGTACAACTTAATGATTCATCACTTACATACAAAACACAATGCTCATCATAACTAGTGACTGATTTTTTTGAAGATGACTTGTAGAACTTTCTGTGGAAAAATTGATTCCCTAGTATCAATGCATTTCCAATCACATCTAAAATCTAATATAAAAATCTAGGCAAATGAATATTGTGATGATAAGTCATATGTGTCCTTTTGGTGGGGCCACAGTGCCCAGATATTTGATAAAACATTAATCTGGATGTTTCTGTGAGAATGCTTTTGAGATGAGATTCACACTTAAATAGGTAGACTTTGAGTAAAGCATTTTACATTCCATAAAGTGAATGGGCCTCATTAAATCAGTAGAAGGCCTGAATGGAAATGAGCAGGGGTGCCTAGGTGGCTCAGTCGGTTGGGCTTCCGACTTCTGCTCAGGTCATGATCTCACATTTCGTGGGTTCGAGCCCCGTGTTGGGCTCTGTGCTGACAGCCAGTGCAGAGCCCGGAGCCTGCTTCAAATTCTGCGTCTTCCTCTCTTTCTGACCCTCCCCTGCTCAAACTGCTTTTCTCTCTCTCTCTCTCTCTCAGAAGTAAATAAAACATTAAAAAATTTTTTTAAAAAAGCAATGAACAAAGATCTTCCCTGAACCAGAAGGAATTCTTCAGGAGACTGCCTTTGGCCTCACAACATTAACAGCTCATAGTTCTCTATCAGACTACCTTCAGATTCCAACTGTAATTCTTTCCTGAGTTTCCAGCCAGCTGGCCTCCCTCTATCAGATTCTGCCAAGACTCCACACTTTCAAAAGTCAATTCCTTAAAATAATTTTCTATATATATTTCATCATCCCATTGATGCTGTTCCTCTGGAGAACCCTGACTAATATAGGTTTTGAACGTCAGGTATCTTTTCTGTCCTAGAGTAACTTGTGACTTCATGCAAAAGCTTCCCCAATAAAATTTGGCATCTGACAATTCAGTGAAAATTGCGCTATAAAAATACTGATATTGACAATAGGATTGAAAAGTATAAACTACATAGAGATTGATGTGGAGAAAAAAGTCAAAAGAAAAAACTAAATTTCCTTACAACTTACTGCCCACTGAGAAGTCCTTGAGATAGGCGGAGTGACCTTCCTCTAGGAACTCAATGCCTTAATTTCAATACTTTGTTAAGGACGAAAGGCAACCTTATCTTAACATTACCCTGACCTCCAGGATCCTGTAAGTCTCCTTTAACATATAAACATTTTAGTGACCCCTGGGTGGCTAAATCGGTTAAGCGCCTGACTCTTGATTTCAGCTCAGGTCATGATTTCATGGTTCATGAGATTGAGGTCCACACTGGGCTCTGTGTTGACAACTTGGGGCCTGCTTGGGATTCTCTCTCTCCCATTCTCTCTGACCCTCCCCTGCTCATGCTCTCTCTCAAAATAAATAAATAAATAAACATTAAAAAATTCTTTTGGACTTCCCTTATTTCTCCCCGCTCAAGATAGATGTTAGCAATCATCTTCCAAGCATATGACCTACTGAAATACATCTGCAAGATTTCATGACTAGGGTTTTATTAGACAGTAGTAAATAATCTTATTCTAAAAAACAGCTAGCCTCTCAAGGTCTTGAAAATATTGCTTCCAAATTCCTTAGAGTTACACTATCCCTAGGCACCTCCTAACTTGATAGTATATAACCAATCACTCCTCACAACCTCAGTGCATCTCTTTCCACCCACAGGTCTTGTCCCTCATGCTTTAATAAAATCACCCTTTTTGCACTGAAGACACCTTTAGAATTTTTTCTTGACCATTAGCTCTGAACCCTAATATTTTCACATCAGAGATAACCAATGAACCACATTATGCCCACAGATGCGCAAGACCTGTATTCTGAACACTGCAAACCACTGCTGAGATAAATTAAACAAGGCCTAAATAAGTGGAGGAGAATCATCTTCAGGAATCAGAAGACTCAGTATTTTAAGATGTCTATTCTCCCCAAATAGATCTAGAGATTCAGGGCATTATCATTAAATATTAACAGACATTTTAAAAATGAAATTGACAGTCTTGTACTAAAAGTCAGGTAGAAATGCAAAGGGTCTAGGTAATAAAAATAACTGAAGAAATAAACTTGGAGGACAAGCGCTGTCTTATTTTATTTTATTTTATTTTTTATTATTTTTTAATGCTTTTTTTATTTATTTCTAGGAGAGAGTGAGTGAGACAGCATGAGCAGGGGAGGGTCAGAGAGAGAGGGAGTCACAGATTGAAACATGCTCCAGGCTCTGAGCTGGCAGTCAGCACAGAGCCCGACGTGGGGCTCGAACCCACGAACCGCGAGATCATGATCTAAGCGAAAGTCGGACGCTTAACCGACTAAGTCACCCAGGCGCCCCAAGCGCTGTCTTATTTTAAGACTGATTACAAATTCACAGTACTTAAAACTGTGGTGTTGGCATTAAGGTAGATATATGTATCAAGGGAACAAACAAAAGAGTCCAGAAATAGACTCACATATATATATGGAAAATTGATTTTTGACAAAGCTACAAAGGTGAGTCAGTGTAATGGTGCTGGGACAAATGTGTCTCCATACGCTCAGATAAAACTGTGATCCATGCATTGAACCATCCATATACAAAATCAACTCAGTATAAATGCCAGACCTAATTATGAAAGCTAAAATATAAAACTTCTAGAAGAAAAGACAGGAGAGAATTTTTTGTGAACCACAAACTGATATCAAGAAGCATACAATCTTTCCAATGTGTTTGTTTTTCACATGTGATTTAAGCATAGCATTAGTGTTATTTGGTACTAGAATCAAAGCTGACATTTAGATTCTTCTGTTTTGGAGCCTTTAGTAACATCAAAATGATTGCCTAGTCAGGCAGAAGAAAGAAATTCAAAAGTAGTTTCTTTTTTTCTGTCATTTCCTTTACAGCTAGATCCCACATCTCACATCAAAAATCATTAAATAGTGAAATCTTTAATCTTCCAAGTCTTATTCTTGATAGTAACAGGGAATGAGTACTACAGATAATCAGGAATACCATAGGAGTTGCCATCAGAGATAATGCCCATGGGCACAAATTCTCCCTCTAGGGTTCCAAACTAAATATCTCTGATGTGGTCATAGATAGGTTTTCCAGTAGATAGCTTTCAAGTCTTGATGACAGCAGCACCACACTTAAGTCAGTTATTATCTTTCAGAGCATGATAAACACTAACCTCCTTTCCTTGTAGTTTCACCTTGGTGTGATTGACATCTGGATACTAAGTTGAGGAGTAGTTTCCCTAGTTAATGACATTCTTTCCATCATCAAAAGTCACACTACGTTTACGAGAAATCTGAGCTTTAGTTTGTTTGTGATCCAACCAAGTGAAGCAACTGAAGTTCTCCTTAGGGATGGATGGTGTCAACCTAGAGGCAGTCAGGAAGTTGGTATGGACTGGATTTCCCAACATGATAGCCTTAACTGACTTCTTGGCATAATTTCTCCAAGGCTACACCCTGGCACTTGAAATTTTTCACGAATGCTTTGAGTAAATCTTTCCTCTCCATGCCATTTCTTCCTGGCATGGAGGCCACAAGAATGGCCACATCTAGGTCTTTGAAGGCAACATCTTCTTTATCTATTGCAATGATATCTTTAGGAGGGGAAGGGCACAACACTGAAGTCCATTAGGATACTGTCTAGGATACCCATCATGGAGTGATATCCAATAGTACAAGACTTATATGCTGATTCTTACCAAAGACAGATCCATTTCCAATACTGTACAACACTGAATATGCAATTTGACCATCTTCTCCAGTCACAAGGACTCTGGTTGGTTCATACATGATTAGGAACTGTGCAAACAATTTCAGCAACTGCAAAGTGAGCCTCAGAGAGCTGAATCACCTCTACATCAGAACTCTAAAACACTAGATTTCATCAAAGTTAAAAACATCTGTTCTTCCAAAGACAGTGTTGAGAGAATTAAAAGAGAAAACACTGATTTGGAGAAAATAAGTTCAAATTATGTATCTGGTAAAGGACTTGTATCTAGAATAAAACATCTCACAACAGTCAAAGGAAGAAAACATACTCCAATTAATAAGTAAACAACATATTTAAAAAGATACATGCCCAAGGGACATATACAAATGCCAAATAAAAAACATGAGGAGATGCAGCACACTGTTATTCATTAGAAAAAAAATATCCCACTATATACTACTGAGAAAGGCTAAAATAAAAACACTGTCCATACCAAGTCCTGGCAGGACTGTGGGGGATGGAACTCTCATACATTGCTGGTGGCAATGAGAAATAGTGTGACCACTTTGGAAAAAAGTTTGTCACCTTCTTATAATGTTGAGCCTACACCTACCATATGGTCTAGTCATTGCACCCCAAAAGTACTCAAGAGAAAGAAATCATATGTCCAAGCAAAGATCATGCAAAACTGTTCATAACATCTTTGTCTACAAGAGCCCCAAATTGGAAAAACCCTAAATATCCATTACCAGGTGAATGGATAGGACAAATGATGGTGTATTCACATAATGGAATATTAGTCGACAATAAAAAGGAAGGAAATATTTCTACGTGAAACACATGGATAAATCTGGAAATAATTAAATTGAAAGAAAAAACACTGCCAAAAAAGAATACACAATACATGATTTTATTTACATAAAATTGTAGGAAAGGAAACTAATTTATGGTGACATAAGATCAGTTTGCCTAGGAATGGTGTAAGATGATGTGGAGGGAATGAGGCTGGACAGAGGTATATGTGGGCCCCCTTATGAAGGGGCATGGAGAACCTTTTTGACATGATAGATATGTACATCATTTTGACTATAATATTGGATTCACAGGTGTATACATATATGAAAACATATTAAAGTATATACTTTAAATATGTACAATGAATTATGTGTCAGCCATACATCAGTGAAGTATATGACTTACACTTATATATATACAATTTTCTGATGCAATGAAGTAAATCAAGTGATAGAGTCCTGTAATTAAGTTCTTATAGCATTAACATACCCACACTATGTCTTATCAATTTGGTCAACACAACATATAATCAAAATAGAAATCATTATGTGCAAATAATTTCTCTAAGTAGAGAAATTTATATCCATTTGAGACTGAAATAGAGAAGTAAAAACATTATATACTAGATAAATGATCATAATGATATTTAAGGATTATTGATTATTTTATATAACATATCTGAGTATTATTATAATAGGGAAACTCGAGTAAGAAATACTTTTAAAAACATTAAATTCTAGTCACTGACAAGCTAACACTTGGAAAATTCTGGCTCTTCAAAACAATTCATTATAGGAGAGAGGCAAGATGGCGGAGAAGTAGGAAGCTCCTTACATTTCGCCTGCACCCATCTCTCAAACAGAGAAGGTCTGAAGTCGTAGGACAATGAGCCACAGGAGTTTGGGAAGAGAAAGAGGTAGAGTACACTGGGAAGGAAACCTCATAAGTGCATGAGTGTGATGTGGGGAACATAAAAGCTGGATGGGACCCAGAGATACGGAGAGATGGGTGGGAACCCAGCTTGCGTGCAACTGCGGTGAGTGATTACCTGGCCAGCGGTGGTGAGCTGCTGCGAGTCCAGGGGAAAGGAAAGAAAAGCTGATAGTGCTCATAGAACTGCCCCTGGAGAAGAGAACCCCCCCCGCCCCCCCAAAAAAAAACCCAAAACCTTGGCTTAGAAAGATAGTGTTTTTTAGCTCTGGCTGGGGTGCTGACTTTAAACTAGGTGCCCTGGTCCCAGAAGGCACCAGGAAAAACTGACCTGCTGTGGCCGGCACTATCCATGGCTGTGGCGGTGCGGTGAATGGGGAGCAATGCTTGCGGAGGTGGTCCAGGCACCAAGTGAAGCGGCGACAGCGGCCTGCTGAAGCGGCGGTGGTCTAATGAAGCAGCAGCAACCCTGTGGCAGCGGTCCCGATGCCTGATGAAGTGGCGGCAGCCCACGTGACAGTGGCCTTCAGCGCCACGAATTCTGAGGACCTGAAGTTGCTACGTTCCCCGAACGAACTCGGGTTGTATCTCTGCTTGACCCCAGCAGATCTGGGGCTGCAACACTTCCCCCTCCTACCACTCAACCCCCCGCAACAGGGAAGCAGTGACCAGCGGGACTCTTCAGGACTGTATAACAAAGCCCGAGGACTGGGACCTGGAAAAGAGGCAGAGCATGGGGCAAAGAACTCAGCCCACCTTGGCTACATCCTCAGCACAGGGAGATCGGACCAAAGAAATGATTTGCAACCACTGGTTGAAAAGGGAATGGGGCGACGCCATTCTTCTCCCCACAACCACCAAGGAGGGACCTCAGGGAGGCCAGCAGACACAGCGGAGACAACACCTGCCTACACCAAACCACTCCCATCCCCTCCAGATAGCTGTGTTGTTGTTGTTGTTGTTGTTGTTGTTGTAGCTGTTTTTACCTGAGCCTGGGTTTGCATGTTTACCAGTTTTTTCTGTGCTTTTGTGTACCTGTGTTCTCTCTGTGGTTGACTGTTTTCTTTTTCCAGGGCTGCCTCAAGAAACAAGACAAACTGAACTCGTGGAGAGTCCCAAATACCACTACCAGTAGGGAAACAAAATGACCCAATGATCAACAAGAGAAACCAAGAGACACCATCCAAAGAACACTTCACGAACAGACAGGCCCTGAGCAGTCAAAAGAGCCCTCTCTAATACAGCAGAACTTGCAGGGGCCATGTGTACAACAAACTTTTAAAATTAACAAGAGATAGAAGGCTAACCAAAATGACGAAACGGAAGAACTCTCCTCCAAAGAAACTCCAGGAAGAAATGACAGCTAGAGAACTGCTCAAAACAGATAAAAGCAACATAAATGAACAAGAATTTAAACAATAATCATAAAATTAATCGCCTGGATTGAAAAAGCATGGAGGACATCAGAGAATCTATGGCTACAAACAATATGGAGCTTAAAAATTGTTATGGTGAATTTTAAAATGAGATAAATGAGATACATAAGCTGGAGGCACCCAATGCATGGATTGAAGAGGGAGAAAGGAGAATAAGTGATATAGAAGGCACTATTATAGAAAAAGAAGAAACTGAGAAAAAGAGAGATAAACTGATCCAGGAACATGAAAGAACAGTTCGAGAGCTCAGCGATACTATCAAACAGAACAATACCCGCATTATAGGAATTCCAGAAGAGGAAGAGAGAGGGAAAGGTGCTGAAGGAGTCCTGGAACAAATTATAGCAGAGAACTTCCCCAACCTGGAGAGGGAAGGAGACGTAATTCAAGAGGCACAGAGAACTCCCCTCAGACAGAACTTGAATTGATCATCTGCACGACATACCATAGTGAAACTGGCAAAATATAAGGACAAAGAGAGAATTCTGAAAGCAGCTAGGGAGAGAAGGGCCCGAACATACAAAGGGAAACCTACCACAGTGGTGACAGACCTATCTACTGAAACTTGGCAGGCCAGGAAGGAATGGCAGGAGATCTTCAATGTGATGAACAGAAAAAATATTCGGGCAGGAATCCTCTATCCAGCAAGCCTATCATTTAAAATACAAGGAGAGACAAAAGTCTTTCCAAATAAACAGAAAGTGAAAGAATTTGTCACCACTAAGCCAGCCCTACAAGAAATCCTGAGGGAAACTCTCTGAGGGAAGTGTTGCAAGGAATACAAGACATCAGAGACACCACCACAAGCATGAATCCCACAAAGGACACAATGACTCTACACCCACATATTTCAATAATAATACTGAGTGTAAATGGGCTGAATGCTCCAATCAAAAGACATAGGGTAGCAGAATTGATAAAAAAAAAAAAAAAACAACCCATCTATTTGTTGTCTAAAAAAAAAACGCATTTTAGACTGGAAGATACCTTCATTAAAAGTAAGGGGATGGAGAAATATATATCATGCTACGGGAAGTCAAAAGAATGCTGGAGTAGCTATACTTATATCAGACAAACTGGACATTAAATGAAAGACAATAACAAGGGATGAAAAGGGAATTATATAATAATTACAGGGTCTATTCATCAGGAAGAACTAACAATCATAAATGTCTATGCACCGAATATGGGAGCACCTAAATATTTAAAACAGTTAATCACAAATAGAAACAATCTTATAGATAAGAATGTGCTAATAGTAAGGGACTTTAATACTCCACTTACAGCAATGGATAGATCAACCAGGCAAAAAATCATTAAAGACACAAAGGGCTTAAATGATATATAGGACCAGATGAATCTGACAGATATATTTAGAGTTCTACATACTGAGGCCATGGAATTCACTTTCTTCTCAAGTGCGCATGGCACATTCTCCAAGATAGATCACATACTGGGACATGAAGCAGCCCTTAATAAATATAAAAGATGTGAGATCATACCATGCAAACTTTCAGATCATAATGCTATGAAACTTGAAATAAATCACAGGAAGAAGTCTGGAAAACCTCCAAAAACATGGAGGTTAAAGAACACCCTACTCAAGAATGAATGGGCCAATCAGGCAATTAGAGAAGAAAATAAAGTATATATGGAAACAAACGAAAATGAAAATACAAGAATGCAAACTCTATGGGACGCGGCAAAGGCAGTCCTAAGAAGAAAGTACATTGCACTTATGGCCTATTTCAAGATTATGAGAAAAAGTGCAAGTGCAAAATCTAACAGCTCACCAAAAGGAACTAGATGCAGAGCAACAAGAGCACCCCAAACCTAGTAGAAGAAGAGAAATAGTAAGAATCAGAGCAGAAATAAACAACATAGAGACCAAAGAAACAATTGAAGAGATCAATGAAACCAAGAGTTGGTTTTTTGAAAAAATAAACAAAATTGACAAACCTCTAGCCAGGCTTCTCAAGAAGAAAAGAGAGAGCACCCAAATAGACAAAATCGTGAATTAAAATAGACTTCTTACGACCAATCCCTCAGAAATACAAGCAATTATCAGGGAATACTATGAAAAATCATATGCCAACAAACTGGGCAACTAAGAAGAAATGGACAAATTCCTAAACAAATACTCACTACCAAAATTCACACAGGAAGAGATAGAAAATCTGAACAGATCCATAACTAGTGAAGAAATCGTCAGTTATTAAAAATATCCCAACAAATTAGAGCCTTGGACTTGATGGTTTCCCTGGGGAATTCTAACAGACATTTAAAACAGAATTAATTCCCATTATCTGAAGGTATTCAGAAAAATAGAAATCAAAGAAAACTTCCAGATTCATTTTATGATGCCAGCATCACTGTGAAAAAAAAAAAAAAAAAGAACTACAGGTCAATATCCTTGATGAATATGGGTGCAAACTTCTCAACAAGATCCTTGCAAATCGAATCCAACAGCACATGAAAAGAATTATCCACCAAATTCAACTGGGATTCATTACTGGGTTACAGGGCTGGTTCAATATTCACAAATCAATCAATATGATCCATCACATCAACAAAAGAAAAGACAAAAACCATATGATCCTGTTGATAGATGTAGAAAAAGCATTTGACAAAATACAGCATCCCTTCTTAAACAAGGCCCCAGAGAAAGTCGGGATAGAAGGAACCTACTTAAATATCATAAAAGCCATCTGTGAGAAGCCCCAGCTAACATCATCCTCAACGGGGAAAAACTGAGAACTTTCCCCCTGAGATCAGGAACATGACAGGGATGTCCACTCTCACCACTGTTGTTTAACATAGTGCTGGAAGTCCTAGCATCAGCCATCAGGCAACAAAAGGAAATCAAAGGCATCAGAATTGGCAAAGAAGAAGTCAAACGTTCACTTTTTGCAGACGACATGATACTCTACATAGACAACCCGACAGACTCACCAGATGCCTACTAGAGCTGATCGAAGAATTCAGCCAAGTTGCAGGGTACAAAATCAACGTACAGAAATTGGTTGCATCTTTTTACACCAAAAATGAAGCAACAGAAAGAGAAATCAAGAAACTGATCCCATTCACAATTGCAAAAAAAAACCCATAAAGTACCTAGGAATAAACCTAACCCAAGATATAAGAGATCTGTATGATGAAAACAATAGAAAACTTAATAAGGAAATTGAAGAAGACACAAAGAAATGAAAAATATTCCATGCTCATGGATTGGAAGAATAAATGTAGTTAAAATGTCATTACTATCCAAAACAATCTACACATTCAATGCAATCCCAATGAAAATTGCACCAGCATACTTCTCAAAACTAGAACAAACTATCCTAAAATTTGTATGGAACCACAAAAGACCCCGAATAGACAAAGAAATATTGAAGAAGAAAACCAAAACGGGAAGCATCACCATCACAGACTTTAGCCTCTATTACAAAGCTGTCGTTATCAAGACAGTATGGTATTAGTACAAAACCAGACCCATAGACCAAGGGAATAGAATTGAGAACTCAGAATTGGACCCAAAAGCATACAGCCAACTAATCTTTGACAAAGCGGGAAAGAGTATCCAATAGAAAAAAGACAGTGTCTTTAACCGATGATGCTGGGAGAACTGGACAACAACATGCAGAAGAATGAAACTAGATCATTTTCTCACATTATAAACAAAAATAAACTCAGAATGGATAAAGGACCTGAATGTAAGATAGAAAACTATCAAAATGCTAGAGGAGAAAGCAGGAAACAACCTCCTTGACCTCAACCGCAGCAATTTCGTACTTTACACATCCCCAAATGCAAGGGAATCAAGAGCAAAAATGAACTATTCGGACCTCATCAAGATTAAAAGCTTCTGCATGGCAAAGGAAACAATCCATAAATCTAATAGGCAACCGACGGAATGGGAAAAATATAGTTGAAAATGACATATCAGATAAAGGGTTAATATCCAGAATCTATAAGGAACTCACCAAACTCCACACCCGAAAAACAAACAACCCAGTGAAGAAATGGGCAGAAGATATGAGCAGACACTTCTCCAAAGAGGACATCCAGATGGCCCACAGACACATGAAACGATGCTCAGCATCCCTCCTCATCAGGGAAATACACATCAAAACCACACTGAGATAGCACCTCACGCCAGTCAGAGGGTAAAATGAGCAAATCAGAGGACTCTAGATGCTGGCAGGATGTGGAGAAATAGGCACCCTCCTATCCTGTTGGTGGGAATGTAAACTGGTGCAGCCCTCTGCATAACAGTGTGGAAGTTCTTCAAAAATTAACACTAGAACTCCCCTATGACCCAGCAATAGCACTGCTAGGAATTTACCAAGGGATACAGGAGTGCTGATGCATAGGGGTACATGGGAGGGAGGGGAAGGGGGGGTGATGGGCATAGAGGAGGGCACTTGTGGCGATGAGTACTGGGTGTTATATGGAAACCAATTTGACAATAAACTATTTAAAAAATGCATCATTTACGTTAAAAGAATTCTGCAGAGTTCATTCTTTCTCATTGCCATGTAGTATTCCATTGTATAGATAAACCGTTTGTAGCTACATGGATGGACCTTGGGGAAAAAAATAAAATAGGTACAGCAGGGGAAAAGAATTCTGCAGAGAAATTGGGATGGTTGGCTATCTCCGAACTCTGGGAAAGTGAAAGAACTTCTTTGTACCTCATTTTCTTCTTCTGCAAGTGAGGAAGAAACCCTTCCTTCTGGGTTCTTGTTTTGAGAATTGATTGAATTAATAGGTGAACACACTTAGAATAGGGTGAGGTACACAGTAACAGCTCACTAAATGCTACAATTTTCATAAATTTGGGCAATTGTAGAACTTGTTTTTACAGTTAAAAAAACAAGTAAATTTATAGAAAAGATCTTTTCATGTGTCATTAATGAAGTTTAATAATCTTACAACTGAATCTTATCTATCAACTGATGTTTGTTTTATATCAGTAACTTTGACATTGGCACTAATAAGGATTGTTATATACCTAACTAATTACCATGACAACATCTCAAAAAAAAAAAGCTCCTGAAGCAACTGACCTCAGGAAACAGCACCATTTATGCACCAATAGCTGCAGGCTCATCAGGATCTTGCTTTATCCTCAAACACAACCCCTGCAGGTACCACCTCTCATACCTCCAACATGCACTGTCCAGGGCCATCTCTGCCCCCTGCATACTGCTACAGCACTGGACCAATCCACCCTTGTCATCTCCCACGCAACCCTTAACTTCTGCAAGATTTTCCTAATGGTTATTCCTAAAGCCATCTTTGTCCCTATCCAGTCCATTCTCCTCGCATCGGGAGAATCACCTTGTGATGAATCAGATGCCATCCCCATACTGTAACCCTCTACCCATAGAATGACTCCTAACACCTTAAAGAGCTCAAATGACCTGGCTCTGGTCTGCCCTTTGACCTCATTTCCTACCATCTTCACTTTATTTACCAGGCTCCAGCCACTTGAGTTCATTGTTTCCTTTTGTAACAACTGTTGCCATGCACATCACAAACCAAAAGGCCAACCTAGGCCTGGATTCCTCTTGTTGTTCAGGATCCAGCTCAAATATCACTTAATGAGAAAGAGCTTCACTGACAACCCCATCTATAGTAATACTTGTCCCCATCATTTCCTACTCAATGAATTTCTTTATTTTCTTTGGAGGACTCATTCCCGTATGAAACTGTCCTGAATACTGATTTGCTTACCTGCTCATTGCCAGTTTTCCCAAGGTAGAAACAAAGCAACAGGGACACCATCTTCTATTGTTCTCTGTGTTGCATCTACAATGGCTGTGATTTTCTCAATTGTGCCCCCAAAAAGAGATATTAAAATCTCAACGCCCAGGAACTCAAGATAACTTTATGTGGAACTATGGATGTTGCAGATGTAATTAGTTATGACAAGGTGATACTGGAGTAGGGTGCATCCCTAAACCAATGTTACTGGTGTCCTTATAAGAAAATAGCCATGTGAACAGAGAACAGGGACAACTCTATGTTACAATGAAGGCAGAGATTGGAGTTATACCACTACAAGCCAAGAAATGCAGAGATTTCCAGTAAACCAGCACAAGCTAGAAAGAAGCATGGACAGTGTCCCCAAAAGGATTTCGAGGGAGCATAGCCCTAGCAGCATCTTGATTTTAAGCCTCTATCCTCCAGAACAGTGATAAAAAATTCTATTCTTTAAGCCAGCCAGTTTATAGGACTGTGATATGGAAGTCTTAAAAAACTACTGTGTCACTCCTATATCAAACACTGAATAAGTATGAATGAAGAAAAACAATTGTTCCCATTTTGATCCACTGGGAGCAAACACAAATATATAAAGCTGGGTTGCAGGACAAATTGACATCAAAATAAGGCATGAAAGGATTCAAAATTTTAAGAACACCTTGATGCAGTTCATAGCAGTGACTTTCTATCTTATATTTATATCACAATACACAAGAAACATTATTAAAAATGTAGGCACCTCCCAACCCACTGCCCTCTTTTGGACACAGCAGACATAATACTGTGGGCTCATGTACCTGATATTTTAACAATCATCCCTGGCCAATTTTGGTGAAATGGTCCTTAGACCAAACTTAGAAACTCCTGACCTAAACATCTGACATTTTTATTTTATTTTATTTTATTTTAATTTTATTTTTTAATTCATTTTTTCTTTCATAGTTTATTATCACGTTGGTTTCCATATAACATCCAGTGCTCATCCCAACAAGTACCCTCCTCCATGCCCATTACCCCCCGTCCCCTCTCCCCGACCCCCATCAGCCCTCAGTTTGTTCTCAGCATTCAAGAGTCTCTCATGGTTTGCCTCCCTCCCTCTTCCCAACTATTTTCCCCTTTTCCTTCCCCATGGTCCTCTGTTAAGTTTCTCCTGATCCACTTATAAGTGCAAACATATGGTATCTGTCTTTCTCTGCCTGACTTATTTCGCTCGGCACAACACCCTCGAGTTCCATACACATTGCAACAAATGGCCAGATTTCATTCTTTCTAATTCCCATGTAGTATTCCATTAAGCATCTGACATTTATTTACCACTAATTTAATGCTTGCCATGCAGAGTTTTTGATATGTGGGTGTCTCTGTTAATATAATTACTCAAAAGGGCATTCATCCTTCCCTCCCACCTATGACCACAGATTCGTTTCTCACATGGTATCACACTTAATGTCCACATCATTACTGTGCGTTTGGGAGCACTGGGTATTGTTATCCTGTTGTATAGAAGACATTGCAGGAAGGACATAACTTATATAAATGGTCTCAATGATAGGACCCTTATCTCTTCACTCTGGCTTCAAGAAATTGTTTAGACAGTGGATGTCACACTTGGTTCTTCTCTTTTGGCTCCTGTTTCAGAAGCTCAGAGTCCACACCACTTCTATGCTGTTTTACTAGAAGGGAAAGTCTGGATAAGACAGCACATGGAATAGAGGGAAAAGTGAAAGGAAAGGAAAGTACCTGAAATACAGGGAAAATGGAATGAGCATGTGATTGCCTGTCCCCACTCAAGTCACTGGAAGCTGTGTAGTAATGCTGTGCCTCTTCCCTAGCTCATCTCACAGTCCCCTCCCTCACACAGCAGTGACAATGAAGCTCTGGCACTATGTAAATGGGGGCTAATCCCTGGTTGCTGGTCTACATGCAAGTATTCTTTCTGGTAGTTATGCTATGGTGTTCATGTCAGAGGTAACAAATGAAGGAAGAAAAGCTGAATTGGGCATCTAGCATTTTGAGAACTTTCTACTTGCCACACACTGTATGTTGCTATTTTTAAACTTTTAGTCTTTAAATCCTCAAAGCATTCCTCTAAGGTTCACAACATTATTTTTTTCCCTACAGATCAAACGCTCAGACTTACAGAGCAAAACACATGCACAGAGAACTTATGGGGGGCAAAAATGGACACAGAAGCCAATTTGAAGGGGCTGACACTGCCCAATTCTGTAACAATGTGTGCATTAAAATATATAATTATAATGTCAGAGGGTACATATTTGAGCAAAGTAGGAATCCATGAGTCATCCTAAGAAAATAAATACATGAATAAATAAG
>JAESUZ010002863.1:0-57837 GCA_017311185.1 Proteles cristata cristata | reverse complement strand
CACGCACATGCACATGCACAATCCGTGCACACCCAGGCACATACATGAATGCAGACACACGCACATGTATGCATATGCACACACGCACACATCTATGCACATATACGCACACGTGCACACACACGCACAATCCGTGCACACCCAGGCACACACATGTACACACATGCACACGCACATGTATGCATATGCACACACGCACACATCTATGCACATATACGCACACGTGCACACACACGCACAATCCGTGCACACCCAGGCACACACATGTACACACATGCACACGCACATGTATGCATATGCACACATAAATATGCACACACCTGTGCACACGTATACATCTGTGCTCTTCCTGCACACACTCGTGCACACGCACACACAAAATAGCTGGGAACAAGAGGGCGCTGATGACCTACTACCTGTGTGGCACGGACGGTTCCTGCTCTAAGGAGCTCAGACGTTAGAGCTCAGCGCGGCCCAAAGCCACCGGAGGTGCTTTCATCCCGGCTTCAAGGAGCCATTTTTTAAAAATGTTTTTTATTTTTTTATTTCTAGGAGAGAGAGAGAGAGAGAGAGACAGAGTGAGCAGGGGAGGGTCAGAGAGAGAGGGAGTCACAGACTGAAACAGGAGGAGCCATTTTTAAAAAGCGAATGGTAAGTAAGAAATGTTCGGTGCGGGGCCGGCCCGGGAAGGCGCCGGCGGGTAGGGGTCGGTCCCTGCTAACTGCAGTCGGGCGCAGTCCCCGTTCCGGTAAAATAGAGGCCGCCTTCGGGGGACGCGAAAGTGCGCGCGGCGGCCGGGAGGGGGACTCGTGCGGGGCGGCCCCCCCGCGGAATTTCTCTCCTTTGCTGCACGAGCGTATTAATTCCTTCCGAAAGCTATTAAAAGAAATCGGTCGAGCTTCTTAAGAAGACTCACAACAACCCGTCTTAAAAATAGCTGTGCTCCGGCAAGTCTTGTTATTCTCATACCGAGATCCCTTCTGGGCCATCGCCGGGGAAGCCAGCACCCCGGAGGCGGCTCTCGGGCCAGCACCCTGAGCCAGCACCCCGGGGAGACCGCGCCCCGGCCCAGCACCCCGAGCCAGCACCCCGGAGGCGGCATCCCGGGCCAGCACCCCGAGCCACAGCACCCGGGGCCGCGCCCGGCCCAGCACCCCCGAGGCCGCGCCCCAGGCCAGCACCCCGGGGCGCGCCCAGGCCAGCACCCCGAGCCAGCACCCGGAGGCCGCGCCCCCGCCCAGCACCCCGGAGGTGGCGCCCGGCCAGCACCCGGGCCGCGCCCAGGCCAGCACCCGAGCCAGCCTGAGGCCGCGCCGCCCAGCACCGGAGGCGCGCCCGGGCCAGCACCCCGGGAGGCCGCGCCCGGCCCAGCACCCCGGGGCCGCGCCCAGGCCAGCACCCCGAGCCAGCACCGGAGCGGCATCCCGGCCAGCACCCGAGCCAGCACCCCGGAGGCCGCGCCCGACCCAGCACCCCGGAGGCCACGCCCTGGCCCAGCACCCCGGGGCCGCGCCCAGGCCAGCACCCGAGCCAGCACCCCGGAGGCGGCATCCCGGGCCAGCACCCCGAGCCAGCACCCCGGAGGCCGCGCCCCGACCCAGCACCCCGGAGGCCACGCCCTGGCCCAGCACCCCGGAGGCGGCATCCCGGGCCAGCACCCCGAGCCAGCACCCCGGAGGCGGCATCCCGGGCCAGCACCCCGGACGCGGCGCCCCAGGCCTGCACCCCAGCACGCCCGTGGCGGCTGAGGACTGACGGTGGGAAGCAGGCCGCAGGGCTCGGGGAGGCCTCATGGGGCCCTACGGCCCGGCGCTTGCTTCTCGGCTCGGGGTCCCCGCGGGCACCTGGGGGTGGCCTTCCAGAAGCGCCGTCTCGCCCAGCAGTGCAAGGTTCTCTGTGCTCACCCCGGTCTCTCCTTGTTACAGCGGCACATCTTTGAGTTTTCCACCCTCGTTCTTTTAAAACGTGTCTTTAACTATAACTTGAAACGGGGAAGCCCGGGGCTCCTGGTCGAATGGACAGCCGTCCCCACCCGCCTCACAAGCTCCCCCACACGGTCCCGGGGCTCGGTGGCTGTCCGCCGGAGAGCAGGGTCTCCTCCTAGGGTCAGGACCCGGGGGTCGGGGGGCAGGCAAGGTCCTGAGCCCCGGAGGGCACCGCGGATTACAGCCTGCGACCCCCGGGCCTTGGGGCGACTTCCCTGTTTTGCAGTCTGAGGCGTGGGCGCGTCCAGCCGACGGGCTGGTGGTGGCGCAGGGCCCGGCTCCTCCCCCGGGACAGGGCCGCCCACGGAGCCTCTGCGAACAGCTAGGGGCGCGCCTGACACTCGCGCTCGCGGGGCCCCGGTCACAGCGGCCGGGGGCGGCCCAGCCGGGTGCGCATGCGCAGAGCGAGGGTGCCCGACCGTGGCCCGACCGTGGCCCGGCGGCTCCGCAGACTCGCGCGGCCGTAAAGAGCGGCGGTTCCGCCACGGGTCGCGCCCGCTGGAACCTTGGACACGTTCCAAGCGAAAAGACACCGCTCACGAGGGACAGAGACGGTCTGATTCCCCCTGGGGGGGGGGGTGACTTCTTCGTGGGTACGGGGTGCTTTATCGGGGTGACGCAAGGGTTCCGGGAGCGGCAGCGGCCGTGTTGCTTGGCACGATGAACGCCACCAAGCCGTGCGCTTTAAAATGGTTACTTTAGGGGCGCCTGGGTGGCTTAGTCGGTTAAGCGTCCGACTTTCGCTTGGGTCATGATCTCACAGTTTGTGGGTTCGAGCCCCGCGTCGGGCTCTGTGCTGACGGCCAGCTCAGAGCCTGGAGCCTGTTTCAGTCTGTGACTCCCTCTCTCTCTGACCCTCCCCTGCTCACGCTGTCTCTCTCTCTCTCTCCTAGAAATAAATAAAACATTAAAAAATTTTTTTGAATGGTTACTTTTATGCTGTGCGGCTTTTACCTCAGAAACGCCGAGTTCGCGTCTGCGCGCTGTTGAGCGCAGGGACCGCTTAGCTCAGGGTGCCCCTGGTTCCGCGGAGCCCCGGCCGCGCACGCGGTTCCCGGTGTGACTCCCCGGCCCCCCCACCCCCCGGGACGTCAAGGGCAGCACCGCGGGGGGAACTCCTGTAGCGCGTTTTGTGAGGGGGGGGCAGAGAGAGGGGGACAGAATCCGAGGCAGCTCCAGGCCCTGAGCTGTCAGCACAGAGCCCGACGCGGGGCTCGAACCCACGAACCGCGAGATCGTGACCTGAGCCCCCCAGGCGCCCCTGTAGCGCCTGTTTTTAACCACTTCCCCGTTGAATTCTCACGCAGCCAACACCCTCGTGCTCGGTCTCGGGCTGAGACCTCGCGTGGCTGGATTCTTGCCGCCTTCCCTGCGAGGCCAGCGGCTCGGGGTGACCCTGGCTGCCTGGGCTTCTCCCCTCGCTGCGCTGCCATGGGGCCGCCTGAGCGCGGAGCCTGTGTGTCTGTTGCCCTGCGTAACTGTTGCCCCTGGATCCCGGTGTGTTTGCACACGGCCCCAGGGCCGCCATGAACCGCCGTCTCCTGGGAGCCTGGCCCCCGGGCGTTCTCAGGCGCGGCTTCTCACCAGTGACGCAGGGGTCAGGACGGCGAGGACTTTCCCAGAGACACAGGTTCCCGCCGCTCATGTCACGAAGGTGGAAATCGTGTCGCAGAGAAATTCTGCGGGCCCAGTCCTTGCGGGCTGGGGAGCCCCGGGGGGTGGAACGCGCCCCCCCAGCCCCTGCAGGCGATGCGTGGGGTCCGATCGCGCCAGTTAGTTCCCTGAGCCCCTCGCTCTGCGTGTTTCCGTCGCTCGAGGACCCTGTGATGCGTCGGCCGTGGGGTTCCAGCTGCGGGCACCGCAGAGGCGCCCCACGCGGGACGTGGTCAGCCTCGTCTCTGAGATCGTCGTGAACCCAGTGCAGAGACGTGGGCCACCAGAGCGGCTGGTCCCAGGCGCAGACAGCCGCCCCTCCTCTGCAAGCCAACAAACCTTCCCGTCACCTGCAGGTCTCACCGTCCTAAGGGCCCCGGGTCCACTCCGGGGCCCCAGAGCAGCCACCACGGTGAATCCTTTGTCACCCGAACTCCACGGGAGGTCTTGAATTTACTCCTAAGTGTAGTTTGAGGATTGAAAGCTTGGAGACGTTAAGGATCCTGCTTTAAATCTCGCTACAGACCTCCCTTATCAGGAGCTTAAATAAATGCGCCTCCTGATGCTGGTGGGTTTCACTTAGCTCCTCTTTGTGTACTCAGTTCTGTGTCTATACAGTGGAAATGGCCTGTTTGCTCCCTTGGGTATTTTGAGGATTAATTTAATGAAGGCTGCAAGGAGCGAGGACAGGCAGAGGGAAGTCAGGTAGGATTAGGGTTTTCCCACGGAGGTTTGCCTTTCCCCCTGCAAACCCCTTAGGTAAACAGGAAATGCATTTCGAGACAGGGCAATCTGCAGCACCGCAGAGGCAGCCCCAGGGGCTCGGGGAGCGGCTGTCTGGGCCCTGGTCGGTGTTAAATCCCAGCTGAGGATAAGAACAAACCACCACCATCGCCACAGGGCAGCTGGGATCTCCAGATTCCAGGGCAAGGACTTGACATCAAAGAGAGAGAGAGCTTCCTGCCTCGTAGAAGGAGCGGAGAACGATCCCCACAGAACGTCTCTCTGTGCATGGAAAGTCCTGCTGACTCGCACGGACTGGCAACACTGTGCTGGGGAATCAGGGCGTCTGAACAGAAATAACCAACATGGGCAAGAGACCATGCCTACCTTTCATCTGACTTGGTAGCTTCCAGAACATTCCAGACAGCTGCCAAATTAAAATACTTGGGAGCTCTGGTCTGATTTAATGGCCGAAGATGCAATAAAACAGTTTGCACTCATTGTCAAAATATGTGCCCTCTGCTCCTGGAACGGAGCATTTTCTTCCAGGGAGATGGTGAAATCAACAAAAAGATGCGGAGTGTTTGGGAACAGAATGTAGGGCCAGTGCAGCGGCAGCTGGGGGCACTTAGGGGACTGGCCAGTCAACTCCCCCAGGCATTTTCCTTCCATGTGCTTTTGCAGGAAAAGGAGACGATTCTTTCCACACTCGCTCTTCTCCGTTGCCAAAAATCATTTTCTCCCTTCAACACTCTTCAGGGGTCAGGGCTGTTATGGAAGCGTTTTCTAATTTAGAGAAGGTAATTTCTTTGAGGACAGTGTCCTGCTTCTCAGATGAAATCTCGTCTGCTCGTATTTCCCAGGTCGATCTTATCCTCCAGAAATGTTCTTCTCTTAGTCTGGGGTCAGCAAGGTGCAGTTAATGAAGCAGGTGTTTTTAGGGGAAATCATTGACATTGTTTTCTCTTTTAATATTTTTAATAAAACTTGCAAACATTTAACATAACATTTGCTACAAGCCAGAAACTTTTGTGTGTTTACATAAGCTGAGCTGTCAGCACAGAGCATGATGTAGGGCTCGAACCCACAAACCATGAGATTGTGACCCGAGCTGAAGTCAGAATGCTTAACCGACTGAGCCACCCAGGAGCCCCAAGATCTACCTACTAGCTTAAAGGAAAATCTCACAGACTCAAGGAACAGGTCATTTCTAGGTTATTTAAATAATCTCAGAGCACGACAACTGATTTTATAAGCACATACTATAGAAAGATGTTTCAAAAAAAGATTAAAATGAATAAGCAAAAAATATTTCAGACCAATATCACTTATGAAAATTCATGTAAAAATGTTAAACTGAAAACATGAGCTAAATAAATCCACGATACATTAAAAACAAAAACAAAAACAATGTACCACAAGCAAGTAGGTTTTATTCTTAGCAAGAGTAACTCACTACATAGACTAAAGGGTATAAATGTTATGTTCCTTTAGATAGACATTGAAGTAACAATTAAAAATTCCTCAGCCATTCTTGATTAAGGTCTTTATTAACCAAAGTTACAAATAAATTTCTAGGAAAATATTGAAGACTCAAGAAAGAAACATTTCATCCTGGGGCGCCTGGGGGGCTCAGTCGGTTAAGTGTCCAACTTTGGCTCAGGTCATGATGGGTTCAAGTCCTGCACTGGGCTCTGTGCTGACAGCTCAGAGCCTGGAGCCTGCTTCAGATTCTGGGTCTCCCTTTCTCTCTACCCCTCCTCCACTCGCACTCTGTCTCTTTCTCAAAAATACATAAATGTTAAAAAAAAAATTAAAAAGAGAGAAACAGACAACGCGGCCCGTGAAGATATCTTCAACTACTTTAGAGGTTCAATTACTATAAGAAACAAAAGTGTGAAAATACTGAAATTAAAAGATAATATCATCTCTGTGAGTATATTGCAGGGTTGTACACTTAGAGAAGCCCCAAAACGTTTCCCAAAATATCATATTGAGTGTGTAGAAAAGTGGCTACAGTATGTAACAAGCATCGTCTTTTTATGTCCATATGGACACAGGGCTGCATCGTGTTTTCTGTATGAGGAGGCACAGCGACGACACGGACTGTATCACACCCAACATTTAACAGAATAAGAAATAACATATGAGCTCAAGTAAATGATGGTATTGGGGAGAATTGAGACGAGAAAAATGGAGACTAGAGCATGCGCTTACAGAGGAAATTCAATACTCTAGAGGCCCCTTCTCCCCAAATTAACCTCTAACTTAAACCCAAATCTCAGTTTTGTATTGGAAGCTATGTCATTAATCCGGAAGTGAAAATGTCCCGGGGAAGCTAAGAAAAGTTTGCAAAAGAAGAGTGAGTGGCTTGGACAGACCCACTCCAGTTGGTTAGCTAGCGCGGAATAGTGCTAATGGGCAGAGAGACAAATGGCTTTAACTACAAAACAGAGAATACAGAAGTAGGTCCACACCGTTTATCACTGTGTGATAAAGGTTATATTTGAAGTCAAAGGATTATATAATGCAGACATGATTATGCAGTAGATAGTAAAAGATATGGGCTCTCTGTAGGGGAAAAGAAAAACACTGGCTGCCTGCATTATCTATTCATAAAATGAGGTATTGATAGATGAATATAAGTACACATATTAGAAAATAAAAAATAAACTTTATTATTTTTTAAACTTTATTTATTTATTATTAATTTATTATTATTATTGGGGAGAATATCTTAATTTGGGGATGGAGGTGTTCTTGTTTTAAGCACAATGCCAAGGCCAAAACGGTATAAAGGAAAAAATAATTGATGTTGCCAGAGACATCATACTAAACGAATGACAAACAGGAAAGATGCATAATTATCCATAGATGAAATATTAACCTTTCTACTGTATAAAGGTCAACAACTCAAGAAGGAAAAGGCAACTGAAGAGAGAAATTGGCAAAACACACCAACAACTCATCCATAGAGACAGAAACATTCTATGGGCTCATGGACAGTGCTAACCTTTAACTGTGGAAGAAACGTGAATTGGGAGAGCAGACTATTAATTTTCACCTATCAGGCTGGCAAAGACTAAAGTATTAATACCACCTTTTTGATGAACCCATGAATAATCGGCACATACTGCAATGTGACACCACATCTTTACGGAGGAAAACTAGCAATATCTATCAAGATGTTAAATACGCACACCTTTCCACACCTTTCCACTTGGCATTTTGACGTACAGAATTCTTCGTTAGGAGCACTCAGTGTGTTCCCAGAGGCTGATTTTCATTACACGTGTATGTGACGATAGCTCTTGCAGAATTTTTTAACATGAAAAATTTGAAATACGCAAGTATTCATCAGAAAGGGGGTAGGTAAATTAATTCTACTATTGGCTTACACAGGAATTTTATGCTGTTGCTAATAAAAATGAGGTGACTCTGTACTGAGCTGACATGCACACACCTCTGTACATAATTTTTTAAGTCACAGAACAGAGAACACGTATGGTCCCTGTTCTGTTTAAATACAATAGTGTAGCCGGTAGAATGTCCGACTCTTGATTTCTGCTCAGGTCATGATCCCTGGGTCGTGGGATGAAGCCCTGTGGTAGCCTCGCTGCTAAGCACGGAGCCTTCTTAAGATTCTCTCTCCCTCTCTGTGCCCCTCCCCCCTTGTTCTCTTTCTCTTTCTCTCTCTAAAAAATAAGAATAAAGAAGATAGTGTATGTCAAAGTATCATACATACTTCCATACACTGTCGTACACACGCACAGTATCTGCATTAGAAACACAACCATGTGTACATATTAAACACACATACCACTTCCAAATGGATGGTACAAAGTCAAGGGGATCATGCAAAAACCTTGCGACTGTGAGCCTACGGGAATTAGGGAAATTTTCACTTTCATTTTCTACTCTTTTGACTTTGCATCGTTTGAATTATTTACCAGTAGATTTCCTCGTATGTTATAAAAGCAGGACAACTATTTAAAAGTTAAGATTAAAAGGCCAAAGGATCTGAGCTGTGTTTATAGAGCTGGGTACATCGTGCCAAATTGCTTCCAAACATGTCGGGCCAGTTTGCTGAGCCAAAGTTTGGCGCTGAGCTATCTGCTCATCCACCGGTGAAAACTGACCTCCCTGGCTGGGCTTCTAAGGAAATTGTGGGGCGGGTCCTCGGTGGGGCAGAGTGAGCCTCTCAGGCTCTGATTTGTCTTCAATTCTTTGTCCTTTGCCCACCATCTTTTGCAACTTTCTCCACATCTGCCTCTAGAGCCAATGCAGGGGAAGAAAACCCAAGAGCAACACGAGCGAAATCTCAATCCATTTTGTCCTTGGAGCTGCTCATCACAAGGTCAGTGTTGAAGTGCGTGGCCGACGTCCAGCAAAGGGCTGTGGAAGTAGCCTGGGCTTTGATTATCCATAGACCCCCCCCTCTGCGAAGAGAACCCACAGATTTCCCGCCCTCGGTGTGCCCACCGACCTGCCACCCCTACTATGTCACACACACACACACACACACACACACACACACACACACACACACACACACAAGTTGAGGAGGACTCTCCAATCTAACTCTTCTAATGCCAAATAACGTCCTGGGTCTTTATGTCTGTCGCTCATTGTCTGTGTCCTCCTGTTAGAAGGCAAGCCCCTCTATGCACGGGCATTGCCTGTGATGGTCGCTGACAGTCTAAGTGACCAAAGCAACGTGTGGCACGTAGTAGGTGCTCAGAACTATCTCTTGGGTGAACGCAGCTGCTTTTCTCCCATGGAGAGATGTCTGACTGTCTTTCCAAATGGCCACTCAAAGAACTAATGTAAAGTTTGTAACAGATGATAGGTTGAACATAAGATATCAAGTTGAAAAGATTAGTATCTTTCTTTGCTCACAGTTTAGATTCCTGGGATCTCGAGATTGGAGGGAGGGTCTCTGTAACCCAAACACAGATCAAAGGCTTGACTGTGCTTTGCAACACCTGCTAAGTGCTTCCTGGGCCTGGACTTAATCAAGTCCAGCGACAGAACTCTTCAGGCCACAAGATACAAGCTTCAACTTACAAGTCTCTCTCTTTTTTTAAATCAGACCTTCCATTGATTCAAACTGTACCTCCCTGTGGCTTCCATTTATGTTCTAATCCTGCTCTGCCACCCTCCACCCGAAAGCTTGCAGAATAAGTCAGATTTCCTTCCCTCGGGGTGGGCATGGACTTGGCCAGCGCAGCTCTCCTCCCACCACTTCCTGTCCAGCCTGATCACATGTCAGGCTGACCCATCCCTCAGTTTGCACACCATGTGTTAGCATTTCTAGATCTCCGTCTTTCCCTGCTTTTTGCTTTTGGTGAGAGTCCGGTTTGCCCACAAGCGCGTGTGACCCAGGGGCAGGAGGGACAGGGATGGATCCACATTTCCATGAACACGGCCGCAGACCACACTCGCTTCTTGGGGAACATCTGCAGTTTGTCACTGATTTCCTGATGCTCTACTTACTGTAAATGTGAAGATAAATTTTTCACAATGGCAGGGACGCGGGGCTAGCTCGTAAAGGCTTCCTGCTCTCACCGTCTGACGTCGGACAGAATCTAGCTGTGGAGAAGGCTGAGCTGACACTCAAAGAGGAAAATTACACTACTACTCCGTGAAATCCTTGAGACTCCGAAGCTGGGGATGCCAGCACACAGTAGTAAGAGCGAGTGTTCGGTGCTGGAGGCATCCGCACCTCCTGGAGGTGAGGACACCTGGATCCACCTCCTCCCCCGACAGCTGAAGGAACTGGACGTGATTTTACCATGTAGGGACTTCATTTATGAGCCTTCCAATTTATTGAACACGCTTCTTTCAGTAAACAGTCGTTACAGTGGCTTCTTTTGGTTTAAACGATTGTACAAGACAGGCACGGGTGATCATCCAAGTGCTTAACAGCCCATACGGACATCAACGAATCAGAATGGACACTGGACACGGATGTAGCAGCCAGTGACAGGTGAATATTAATAAGCCTCCGTGAATATTAATCTGCTGTGTAACAGAGAAACAGACTCCAAGAGGAAACTGTGCCAAATAAATTTTACGTATTTGAACCATGAGGAGCCTTAGTATTTGGGAGCGATTGCATTTCTCCCACTGTCTGTGCACAGGGTATCTGGGAGGGCGGGCTACATAAAGCATTGCCTACGCCCAGAGCACCCATCTTTCCACCTTCAAAAAACTTCAGTGTGAATCTGTCTCTTAATAGGCTTTGAGAAGCAGCGTCCCATTTTCAAAATGTGCCTTATGATCTGCAACAACATTACATAAGGAAAGAATATCTGGCCGTCCGTGTTGTCACCCTGACTTACATGACTTGCCGACAAGATGGGACCCGACTGCGGCTGAGGCTGAGCAGGAAAGGAAGTGAAGGCGGCGTGGACCTCAGGGACTCATAAGTGTGTTCCTGACACCACACCTGTCTCAGGGAGCATGACCCAGAGTCAGTGCTGAAAACGCATTGTGCGCCTGTGAATGTATTAACAGTAAATGTTTAAACCGTAGCTTGAATCGTACACAGTGGTGTTAAATTAAATTTTCCCATTAGCTTTCGGAAATCTGTTTCTGAAATGCGCAGCTTCCTTAAGCTACACTGTAATTCTAGTGACCCATATTGAAAACACGCCTATGTCTTTTTTTTTCTTATTTAAATGTACAAAATGTGCTGAGCCCCTAGGCATTTGTGCTGAGATACATTTCCAAACTCACGACGTGTATGCCCTGCTACATAAGAATTAACTGCCCTCGATATTACTGGTTGGGAAGAGGAGGTGATATTTCTGTGTAATTTCTGTTCATACTGTATTAAGATGTCCACGATGCATTTTCTGCAAAGAAAGTATCATTTTATAAAATTATTCATTATTACCCCATATGGAGATGTCAGACATTGCTAATATGACCCTCAAATTATTGCACAGAGTGTCCTTAGGCTGAGACACATATTTCCTATGCTGCCGCACACGGGCTCGTTCAGTCCCTTCTTTGGGAGCCATGTGAGTTTTGTTTGCTCTTACTTCATACTTCTGTGGTGTCCTCACTAGTGACAGACATCTGTTTTCCTTTTTATTCTTCTCCTGGTTATTTCATAAGCATAGAAGTTGAAAAACTTAATAATGAAAAAAAATAAGGTGCCTATTCCCTTGGTTTTGTATCACTACTTCTGAGTGACTTTCAACTTTGCTCTGGATCGAGAACTTGTGAAAATGCAAGTTTCCTGGGTCCAGCCTTAACAATTCTAACTTCAAAGGTCTAGAGAGGAGCCCAGTAGTCTGTATTTTTGGCAAGTCTCAATTTTTTTGATAGATGTAGTGTGTAGGTCATGCTTTGAGAAATATTCCTAAGTATATTGATGCTACTAGCATGACTCAGTATACAATGTAAATTTCCTTTTATTTTAAGGTGCTATTGGATCAGCCAAGCTCTATAGATTTCATTCCTCTCCTACCTTCTATTCCATCCACCCTACCTTCCTTCCTAGGCATCCATTCATCTGACTACTGCATCTACTTATCCTTCCTTCCTTCCTTCCTTCCTTCCTTCCTTCCTTCCTTCCTTCCTTCCTTCCTTCTTCCTTCCATCCACCCATCCATCCACCCATCCATCCATCCATCCATCCATCCATCCACCCATCCATCCACCCATCTATCCATCGATCCATCCAACCATCTATCCCATCCATCCATCCATCCATCCATCCACTCATCCATCCACCCATCTATCCATCGATCCATCCAACCATCCATCCCATCCATCCATCCATCCATCCATCCAGCCATCCATCCATCCATCTATCCATCAATCCATCCAACCATCTATCCCATCCATCCATCCATTCATCCATCCATCCATCCACCCATCCATACCATCCATCCATCCATCCACATTTAACCATTCTGAAGTGTTATTATGTGTCTTTGGATTTGGGAATAAAAGAAAGACACAATCCTTGTCTTGAAGGGGCTCAAAGACATAAGCGAATCCTTTTTCCCTATTACTGAAACTCTAACCTAAGCTTTGATTTAAACAAACAAATAACAACAAAAAGAGTAAAACAAAGCTATTTTCAGGTTTATTTGAATTATGCGTATTACTTCCACCCATGATGTTATTACTGATTAAAACTGAGGACTTACCCGGAACCATGATGAATCTAAGCTCTATAGAAGTTGCCAGAATGGGCCTCTCTCACACATAGTGGTCTGGATGTAGACACACTGGTGAAAATCACCCACACTTGGATTTGATCTACTTAGAATCAGCAGTTAGCATTTTGAGAGATATTAAGGACCTGATCCTTCCTTTTACTGACTGAGAATGTCATGTGTCCTGTGAAGTCCCCCAAGCAGCCTGGTACTTATAATATGTCACAACATCTCATTCCCTGTCACCTTCTTCTTCCTTTTTTTTTTTTTAATCTTGGGTGGATAAATTTTGTTTGGCAAAAAAAGTTGTTCAAAATACATTATAGAGAGTGTAAATTTTAATGTTAAAGTCATATATGCATACTTTTTTTTACAAGTGGATAATATGAAAACATACCTTTTAATTATGGAAGACAAAGACTAAAATAACTTCTTTTTACAAAACTAATAAACCTGAATCCATTAATACTTTGAAAAAATTGTACTGCCTGGGAATTTATTTGTGTCTAGTAGAATTTTACTTATATCATTTGCATAACTTCTTTTTTCTTTAAAGTAATTTTTTCATATATTAAATTGCCATAAGCACATCTGAAGAGTTGATATATTTATCTTACGTAACTTATAAGGAGGTCTAAAATCTACATTTTCTCCCCTTAAATCAGGAATTTCAATGAGGTTGACAGCAAAAGTAGATTTTAGGGGCGCCTGGGTGACTCAACCAGTTAAGCGTCCAACTTCAGCCCAGGTCATAATCACGGTTCACAAGTTTGAGCCCCGCATTGGGCTCTGTGCTGACAGCTCAGAGCCTGGAGCCTGCTTCAGATTCTGTGTCTCCCTCTCTCTCTGCCCCTCTTCTGCTTGCATTCTGTCTCACTCTCAAAAATAGAAAAAACAAACATTAAAAAAAAATTAAGTAGATTTTAATTGTGATGTTGGGAAAGATTTCTACTTTCTGAAAACTTTGCTTTCAGTAAGGTCTCCAAGGCACAAATGCATCTGGATGTAGTGTGGGAATGCCTCCCAGCCGCTCCGCACTGGCGTGTGCTTGGATTCGTGTTTTTTCCCGTTGTGACCCAGCTATCTGGCACTGATTGAATTCTCGTGGATTTTTAAAACAATAAAAATGTGGAAAAGATGACCTATTTTTAAAATTACAAATGAAATTAATTATGTACCTTAAAAAGCTCTACATCCACCAAGCCATTCTGTGCATCCATCCATCCATCCATCCATCCATCCATCCATCCTTCTATCCACCCATATTTTAACCACTTTTAATAATTAGTTAGTGTTGGTGTTGAACGGTCATTTGTAACCCAAAGGTTGATTTTTTTTTTTTTTTTTTAAGCCCCAGGGACTGCAAACGCACAAAGTGGGCGGTCAGAGCACAGGGAGGCGTTACATGGGTGGTTTTGTTCTCTAAAAAATTTCTGAGTTGTTAAAAATCCTCATGCATGCACCCAATGGAAAGAAGGATTGTCTCATTCTGGTATTTTCAGTACTATCCATATATCCAAATAGCAATCACATTCATAAAGGGCATCTTTAATATACACACATGGAACAGGCCTCTGTAAACAACCCCAGGAGTGTGAAGGCAAGTATTATAATCAGGACAATCTCTCCTCTATTCAGATGGTCATCTGGACTTTCCTCACCCATCAGGGAGACTTGGCCAGTATCTCTGTAGAATATTGTGATATCTAGTAGAATATTTAAATTGTGTAAGTTTAAACTTCTAACCGCATTTAGCAACCTCTTGTTTTCTTTTTCTTTTGGACGAGAGATGGTGGAAACAGTGAAAACAGATCTCTGATATTCCACCCAGATCTCAGAGGACACGGGTCTAGGGTATACAATCGCGTATCGGATTTCCCTAGACCCTCCGCTGCTGTCAAAGGCTCCCCCACTGCCCCCCGCCGACTGCTGCCCTTTTAGGATCCTTCGAAATCATATTGACCGGATGCACATAACATTGGTCTTTATAAGGGCAACTCTGGGGGACGTGAACACCGTCCTTCAGAGAGGGCGGCCTTAGCTGCCAGGTGGAGGGGCAGATGCTCCATCCTGTAAGTGCTGCGGCCAAACACCTGAAACCTTACGCATCGCCGCCCTGGGGACACTTGGTGACACAACAGAAGGGGAGGTGACGTCCCACCAGACAAATGATGCCTTCAGTGGTTTGCTCCCAGCCACGGCCTTCTCAGGGCAGCCTGGTGTTTCGCTTTTGCTTTTAGTAAAGCAATTCATTTTATCCTTGGATTGTTCTACACAAAAAACTGATCTCTCTTTATGCATTTGACAAAAATACACAATTCACAATAAAATTTTAGTTTACTTTCTTATTTCTGTTTCTTTTAGCTTTTTAATATTTATTTGTCTTTGAGAGAGAGAGAGAGAGACAGCACGAGTGGGGGAGGGGCCGAGGGAGAGGGAGACACAGAATCCGAAGCAGCTCCAGGCTCTGAGCTGTCAGCGCAGAGCCCGACGCGGGGCTCCAACTCAAAAATTCCAAGATCATGACCTGAGCCAAAGCTGGTTGCCTAAATGACTGAGCCACCCAGGTGCCCCATTCTTGTTTCTGTTATTAGTGAAACTAAAAATATATATATTTTCTCATATTTCTGGCTGGCTACTTAAATCTTTTGTTTTCTGTTGTAGTAAAGCATATAAACAGAAAATGCGCTATCTCGCCATTTTTAGGTGTACAGTTTAGTGACATTAATGGCATTCACAATAGTGTCCCCCATCACTACTATCCATTTCCAAAACCTTCTCATCACTTCAAAGGGCAAATTTAAGCCCCATAAATATTCCTGGACTTAATTAAGCAGATAAAAGAAGCAGCAGTAAGCTGTGATGGGTGACCAAGGTGACACATTTATTCTAAACATGAAACTCTTGGGTTTTTTAACTAAACTCAAAGCAAAACCCAGAATTAGAGTCTAAGGTCATATCTTTCACTCAGACCCACCAGCTTCTGAGTTTCCCCTTCTATCCTCAGCGCTTTTCTCTTCGGTATCATTTGGAGGCCTGGTCATTCCCCTTGTATTTAATTCTGGCGGGTCTTAATGTGCCCAGTGTTTTTTGTCTCATTTTGCTCTGAAATTACTTTTCCCCCATTGAACACACTACACAAACCAGAGAACCAGATTCAGCACAACATTACAGACAGGGCGGTGCATTCTTCCAAGTCTCCAAAACCATAATCGGTTTTTCCTTTGGACCCGGGAGCACACTTCTTTCGCCCGGTAAGGAGGGACCGTCCCTTGCCCCAGGACCCAGGTGGGAGCCTGGCCCTTTCGGCAGGGGCAGTGGGCCAACGGGCTTGGGTTTCAAGTTTGAGCCAGTTTCTTAGAGGCTGTATCTCATTCGCCAGCCTTATTCGAGGCTCCATTTCCAGTCCCCTGGCGTCCGACGCTCACCCACTGCAGAGCCCGGCCGGATTGCTTGACTGTGGCTCCTGGACCCCCTCCCTCGAGCCCTTCCATTGCCAGCATAATCTGGGGCTGACAGCGTGGATTTCTCCGAGAAGGGCTCTGCCCGTTGTCGGTGCTTCTGTATCTATGGTAACAGCAAGACCGTACATTTTTGTGAATAACTGGGGGAAAAAAGGTGTTCAAATCTCCCCTTATAAACTGTCAATGCATAAGCTATTTCTGGCTTTAAATGCTATGTTAAATGAATACATATTTTTACGGTGTAAACACTCAGGCAAGCCCCTTTAGGAGTTGTGTGCTCCCAAGGTGTGTAATGGGAGGTGCTTGCTTTCAATTATGTGCTGGGAGAAATGCTGTGATCAGAGGAGGGAGTCAACACGCAAGAAAAGCATTGTGTGAGTGTGCGAGTGTGCGCGCAAGTGTGTGCGGGGCTCTCATGGAGTTCCCATTGTTAGTGCTCTTACCGTCACGGCACGGGGCCACAGGGGGCCAAAGGACAGGCTGTTGGATGCCAGGCGGCCCGAACCCCGAAAGCCAGGAGGGGCAGCAGGGCGGGCTCTGGTCCGACCATCCAGGCAGTGGAAGGTGTCCGTGGCCCCGCGAACTCTGGCATCTCAGCTGGTCTCCGCCCAGCCTGATCTTCATGGTCAAGGGCAAGGATCTGAACCAGAGTCTTTCCCATGGTCTAGGAGGAGGAAATTTTGACACTGGTATATATGGCCAAGTGTACAACACAGACACGGGGTGGGGGGGGTGAAGAAGGAAGGAGAGGCAGGAGGAGCATGAAGACCAGAGGACCGGGTGGTGCCTCTCCGGCAATGCAGTTACAGCCCCCCCTCCTCCGGGGTGTCCACGCCCCACCCCATCTTCCCTCCCTCCCCTGCCCTGCACACACAGAGCCTGAGCTAGGGACCAAGGGAGACCAAACCCTTTTTCGAATGAGGCACGGTCTGGGCACACATTCTTTCCTACTTAAATACACGTCCAATAAAGAAGTGGGGGTCTGGGGGGGGCGCCTGGGGGGCTCAGTCAGTTAGGCATCCAACTCTTGATCTCGGCTCAGGTCACAATCTCACGGTTTGTGAGTTCGAGCCCCATGTCAGGTTCTGTGCTGACAAGATGGAGCCTGCTTGGGGCTCTCTCTCCCTCTCTCTGCCCCTCCTCCATGTAATCTCTCTCTCTCTCTGCCCCTCCCCCAAGTAATCTCTCTCTGTCTCTATCTCTGTCTCTCTCTGCCCCTCGCCCACTCCCTCTCTCCAGGGAGTGTGAAGGTACCATGCCGTGGCCAAGGCACGGGAAGGGGTGTTCTCTTTCTGGGTACAGCCAATGCTTCCTCTCAACCCACTATCCCCCTCCCCACCTAGCCCCCCAACCAGGAACACGCAAAACATTTCAAGTCATGCCAGAAAAAGGGACATGAAGAGCAGAGAGGAGGAGGCTGGCCGTGAGAGTCGGTCGCGACAAGAGCTGATGTCCGTGTTGTGTCTCCCAAGCCCCGGCACCCCGCATGCTGGTGCAGGTGCACAGAGGCCCGGGGTGGGGGGTGGGGGGCTCAGCTCGTCTCTTCTGCTGCTGAGGAACCAGTGCAGGGAGGAAATCTTGTGACCGAGCCCAGGCCAACACCTGTGTCTTTCTGCCGTGGCCTGGTACCTGGTTCGCCAAGGTGTGCAAAGAGGGCTCACTCATGGCAGGGAGGAGCGGAGCCCTGGGCTGTCAGGCACCACCCTGCCTCCCCCCAACCCCCTGCCACAGGGTCACCGGCGGCCACGGCACCCAAACTGCCTTCCTGTCCATAAAACGGACCTGATGCTGACAGTCCCCTCTGAAAAGTTACAAGGACAGAGCCTGGTACATAGTGATTGCTCATTAGATTGTAGCTGCTGTCATTATAGAAAGTGCAGAGCCCAGCGGAGGTGACGGAAGAGAAGGTGTGGGGCACGAGCCTGAAGACAACATTGGTTTTCAAGCCCCATCGGGCTCGCCGAGACTCGGTTTCCTGTGTGTGAGGGGGACGTGGTGGTGGGTGTTCAGCAATCCGCTGCCGGTGGGTCAGGAGCCCGCGGAGCAGGCGCGGGCTGTGGGTGGGGCTCGTGTTCAAGCACAAGGAAGCATGTAGAGAGCCCGGGCCAGGATTCGGGAGGACCCCGGGGGGCTGACGAGACGGAGCAGGGAGCAGGGGAGGAGAAGCCGTGAGAGAGACATTCAGGATTCTGTGCCTGGATCACGGCGCTGGACCACATCAGGTTAAAGACTCAACTTGAGTTTCAGACACACTTAAGGCAGTTCAAGGCCACCGCTCCCTTATAAGAAAAAGGGAGGGGGGCTGAGAAGGGGAGGAGCGGAAAAGAGAGGTGGGATTCGTGTGCACGGCTTCGGGGGTCTTCCTTGTAGTCACACAGGAGAGCCCCCGGCCGCCCCCCAGGGAGAGAAACCACAAGTTTGAGGGCTTCCATTCTTACCCTTGTCTAGACTCCTGTTTTCTCCACTTGTTTTTTTAATTAGGAAAATATATTAAGTGATTTTATTTGCTTACTTTTTTAATGTTTTATTTTTGAGAGAGAGAGAGAGAGACAGCATGAGCAGGGGAGGGTCAGAGAGAGAGGGAACACAGAATCTGAAGCAGGCTCCAGGCTCTGAGCTGTCAGCACAGAGTCCAACGCGGGGCTTGAACCCACGAACCGCGAGATCATGACCTGAGCTGAAGTCGGACGCTTAACCAGCTGAGCCATCCAGGCGCCCCTATTAAGGGATTTTAAAAAGTCATTGAGGCTGAGACATCTCAGATCCTGTACATGCAGAGAAAGCCTGTACCCTTTTAGGTTAAGAGAAAAGGGAGCATCTAAATTTTCAGTGATGGGGGGCACCTGGGTGGCTTAGTTGGTTAAGCGTCCGACTTTCGCTTAGGTCATGATCTCGCGGTTCGTGGGTTCGAGCCCCACGTCGGGCTCTGTGCTGACTGCCAGCTCGGAGCCTGGAGGCTATTTCAGTCTGTGACTCCCTCTCTCTCTGGCCCTCCCCTGCTCACGCTGTCTCTCTCTCTCTCTCTCTCCTAGAAATAAAAATTAAAAAAAAAAAAATAAAATTGAGGTGATGCGCAGGAGGGATCTCAGAAAGGAGGCCTGTAGCCGCTCTGATCTGGTGCTGGGGACCCACATTTTCAGACCCCCTGCAGGTGTGAAGATGAGGAAGTAAACTCATCAAAACAATTCAAGATTAACTGGATATTATTTAAACATCAGTTATATGTGCTGCTTTCTCTTCTGATTGCATTAAACCAAATGGGAACATTCTCTGCCTCCCAGAAACGAATTTTTCCAAGGTGATCTCGACCCCTAACTTTGAACAAACGCTCTTCAAAATCATAAGGAACCCGTTAGCCTTGTTGGGTCTTTCTGGTTGAAAGATGAACAAGCAAGGAGCCTCTGACATTTCGTTTCACTGACATTTTATTTTGTTCTAAGTCCTTTTTTCTGTTTCCTCAAGTACATTTTCTGCTAAGATTCTGCAAACAGACATCAGAATGAGTCAGAACCCACTTAAACGTATTGAGCCTCACAGGTCTGGCAACTTAATTACGTGTTTCAGGGATTTATAAATAGCGTTGGATCTGCCAGTGCATCAGGTACCTGGTAGGCAGCGGTCGCTGCGGCTGTGGGTCTCTGTCCTGACACGTGGGGCCGCCCTCCGGACACACCGGGCAGAGTCCACACTGTACACACTCGCTGCAGGAACGTGCGAAGGAGGTCGGGGTCTGCTTACCCCCGGGAAGGGCTTCATCCTGCGGGTAGTTCCCCGGTGAGGGGCTCGGTGCGCGCCGCTGCTGGGACCCACGCGGGGACCCACAGTCACCCAGGCTCCCAGGGAAGGCCAGGGTGCTGCCCGGGGGAAGGAAGAGTAGCTGACGGAGGGCTCAGGCAGGGGGGTTTGGAGCTGGGCATCGGGAGCCCCGTCACCCGGGAGACCCCAGCCACCAGACGCAGACTGAGTCCTGAAGAAAAGGCCGCTGTCTACACCGCGCAGGCTCAGAGAAGCAGAGTCGATGCCTGGTTCTGAGCAAGGAATGCGGGCTTCTGATCGTCCTCCATCCCAGAGACAGGACAGTGGCAGGCGGCAGCAGGACTGGCTTTCCAAAGAAGAAGGTTCTAGAGACCTGGAGCCCAAAGCGCCATGAAGAAAGGTGCAGATGGAAGGAAAGGGTGGCTGGGCCCCTTCTTGCAGCTCCTGTTTGGGGGTCCCTCCCTCCCCCTCTTCCTGTGGATCTGGGGAGCATTTCCTGCTTCCCTGTACTCAGTGCTGAAGGGGCCACGGGGCCGTGCCGGGGGGAGGGGGCATCAGAAATACCCAGCAACACAAGTTTGTGAGGACAGTCGGTCACTGGTGGAGGTTGGTCACAATCACCGACCCTGAATCAGGAGGGGAGGAGGTGAAGGCAGGCGGAGAGAAATCCAGAGTCGGCCAGGCGCCTGGCGAATGAAATGCACAGTGTGAGCACTTCCAGGTGGAGGGGTGCCGTGGGGCATAGTCACCGGGCAGCCAGAAGAGGTCTCAAAAGTCTGAAATGTGGGAAGGGCTGGTCCAAGTCGGGGGCCCATGACCACTGCCCTCCCGTGGGCAGTCCCTTTCGGTGTCCCGTCCGTTGGAGCAGCTTGGGCGCTGGGAGATAGCGGTCTAGGTCAGCTTTCCTATTTTACTTCTAAATTATCTATTGTCTGGGGCTCCTGGGTGGCTCAAGAGTGTCTAACTCTTGATTTTGGCTCAGGTAATGATGTCATGGTTCACGGGATCGAGCCCCGAGATGGGCTCCATGCTGTTTGGGATTCTCTCTTTCTCTCTAATAAATAAACTTGAAAAACAAAATAAAAGATCTATTATCAAAGCAATCTACCCTATTCTGGAATCAGATAGCGGTGATGATTGCATACTGCTGTCACTATCCTAAAACTTCTGAATTGCTCCCTTCAAAGTGGTAAAGGTTATGGTATATGAATTGTATCTCAATAAAAAACAATTCATAAATTGGTTGAAATCAAGTTTAAAAACATTGAATGGTGTAAATTAAAAATTTGAAATCTCTTGATCCCTCCCTGACCTACACATTCCTCATTCCCACCTCCCCAAGGAAAACCATATTAGTAACCTTCTGGAAATTCTCCATGACTATAGAACTGTATGAACGTGCATACTTTTTATAAAAAGAGAATCACGCTATAGTATTTTGCAGTTGGCTTTTTTTAATGTAACAATAAACCTTTCCATGTCAATATAAATAACCATACTCAGGTTTCCACGAGGTGCTGAGTGTCCCATCGCGTGGCAGTTCCGTTGTTGATACAAGCAGCCTTTTGTCATTTGGGAGCATTTGAATGTTCTCCAAATTTTGCTGTGAGACGTTTTACTTGATGTCCTAATGCCTACATCTCTGTGCTCATGTACACACATGGGCGGGATGGATTCCTGGAAGAAAAACCGATGGGGCAAAGGACATGTGTGTTTAAGTTTTGATTGACGGCACTAATTGCTTTCCACCCACTATTCCTAACGTCCGTGCGCCCGGCAGGGCGTGACCGCGCCCATTTCTCACACTCTCGGGCCTGCAGTCCTGCCCTCTGGAGGAGGCGAAGGGTCACTCGACGGGGGGCGGGACAGAGGACGGGGCTTGGGGCAGTGAGCCAGCCATGCCATCTGGCCTGAACTAGGATGGCTCCATTCTGATGTGTACATGAAGTGTAATCTAATAGAAGAGTTCCGGTTAAAAAAAAGATAAAGAAAACTTTTGAAAACCACTAACCAGGGAGTCGTATGTGCCATGTTCCCCCCACTTCCAGGGTCCCCAAAGGGCCTCCCAGCAACCTTGTCTCCAAGTGTCGATGTGCACGTAGAGTCCCTTCCCACGCCCGATGGAGCTGACCACTGCGACGAAAGGCATGGCGCAGAGAAGACGTTGCGTGCCTTCCAAGCTGCGGGGTTTGAGGCCACTGACCTTCTGCCTGCTGCTGTTTGATGGCCCGTCCTGGAGGCAGACAGCCACCGTGTCTGGAGGACAGGCCAGCAGCCCCATGGAGACTTCAGTGATGGAGAACCAGCTCGCCAGCCGCGTGAGTCAACCGCCTTGGCCGCCGCCGTCAGGGGACCATAGGCCTGACCCGCGCTGACTGCAGTATCAGGAGACACTGGGCCAGACCACCCGCTAAGCCACCCCTGAACTCCTGACCCATAGAAACTGTGCTAAGATGGTTACTGTTGTTCAAAGCCTCTCAGTTTGGGGATGCTTTGTTACGCAGCGATGGATAACGAATACACCTGGACGTCTGTGGTTTGGCATCCCAGGTTCTAAGTTTCTGGTTTTATCCCAGGATGTAAACCCTAAACCCATGGTAGGTAGGTCCTACTGGCTTGGGGCACTCAACCACTGCACAGTACGGGTGCACTGCAGCCCAGCGTCCCGGAAGGGGACGGGAGCTGTCCCCACAGGACACTGACCCCACATGAAAACTGAGCACTGGTGGGGTACCCGGGTGGCTCAGTCAGTTAAGCGTCTGACTCTTGAGTTCAGCTCAGGTCCTGATCCCAGGGTTTGGGATTGACCCTGCCTCGGGTTCCTTGCTGGGTGTGGAGCCTGCTTGAGATTCTCTCTTTTTCTCTCTGTCTCCTGTCCCTCTTCCCTACTCTGGCTGTCTCTAAATTAAATAAATAGGTAGGTAGGTAGGTAGGTAGATAAAATTTAGAACTGGATATTGGTTAGTCACTGTGGTCCTTGTCATACAACGATAGAAGGACGTAGAAGCCAGATCGTACGGATCTAGGAGTAGACGTTCACCAGTAGAGGTGAGGATGGACGGGACTATTACTCAGGTTGTTGGTGGTGAAGGGAAGGAAAAGGGGCCTTGGCCCTCTGTTGCCTGTAGCAGTGAGTTTACTCTGCAGGAGGAGGAGGAACGGGTGCTTGGGATGAAACTGAACATGTGAGCTCCAGACGGAGCCGGTGGAGGGAGGAGGTGTAAAAAGAGAAGGCATTTTGAGCTGGACCCTCGTCATTTCCCTGCATATGTGCCCAGGCTGGAGAGCCCGTAGCCTGGCGAGAGCTGGGAAGGACGGGCGTCAGGTGAGGGCCCCCAGGTGAGGGATGGAGGGCTCAGTCCGCCGGGGCGGGGGTCCACCCTGAGCCGAGAGCATCACCGCAGCGGGGCCGCAGTCCACGCGGCTTTGTGACTTGAGCTCTAGGACAGGTGGGGACACCCGACGACAGGGCAGGACTCTCGCACTCGGGGCCGCATCAGAAGGAGTGAAACAACGTGAAGGTGGAGCGGACGGAGGAAGGTCAGGGCGGCTGCTTTACGCTTTCCAGCGGCCGAATGCGGGACTCCAGGAGGTAAACCGAGTCCTGCCCAGGGTGACGGGAAGGTGACAGCGGGCCCAGGCGCCGGGCCACCGCGCACTCCTCTTCATCAGGAGCTCATGCCTTTTCGCTTCCCTCCCGAAGGTCCTGGAGTCCTGGCACAGCCCTGGGTCGTCCGACTCAGCGCTGGCTTTGTGCCTCGCTCTGAAACAAAACTTCTATCCTTAAAAAAGAAGAAAAGGAAAGGAAATGTATCCAACGCAGTGTGTCGTCCCCCAACCTTCCCCGCTCCGGCGGGCGGCGGCGGCCCGGGCTCCCTGGGCACCAGGCTTTGCCCCACGTTCTGCCCCGCCCTCCCCCCCCCACCCCCCCACAGGAAACCCAATCCCAAACCTTGGCTTTTCCTTGCTCTCTTCCGCCCTAAGCCCTCAACAGTTAGGAGAGACTCGCCCGCGTGGCCAGGGGGAGTCCCAGCGGGATGGGGCTTCCAGGCGTTTCCAGGGGTTTCCAGGGGCCTGAGGCAGCAGGGCGCAGGGCCCGGCCGCCCGGCGCGGACGCAGGTGCGGGCCGTGCGGGAGGACTTCCCGGTGGCGCGGGCCTGCCCGGGAGGGAGGAGCGGGCTTTCAGTGCGTGACCTCGGCGGGGGGCAGGGCCGGCTCAGGGGCCCCCGCGCCAACCGAGGGCTCTGCGCACATGAGCCAGATTCTCTGACCTCGCTCAGCAGGGCGATTCGCGTGCCGGTGACCGACTGAGCTATAGGACCTGCAGGCGACAGGCCGCGGCGACCCGGGCGGAGGGCGGGGGGCGACCCGGGCGGGGGGTCCCCGAGCCGGGGGTGGGGGTGGGGGGAGGGCCCCGGGCCCCGGAAGACGCGCGCTAACTCGGAAGAAGGCCATCACGGCGGAGCGTCACGGGCTCGCAGAAGTTTCTGGGACTCGGAGCCCGAGCGTCCCAGGGCGGCCTCCGCGGTTCCCCGAACACCCGCGGGACCCCCGCGCCTTGTGCGCGCGCCCGCGGCCCCGGGAGCGGCGGGGGGCGGGGCCTGCCCCGCGGGCCTGCGGCTCCGGCGGCACCGAGCTCGCCGCGCCGCGCGGGGAATGAGGTCACCGCCCCGGGGCCGCGGGGGCGCGGGGGGCGAGCCTCCGGGCGCCGGGGTCGGGACTTTCTGGTCCGTCCTCCCCCGGAAGGCGGGCGCCGGGCGGGCTCGCCGAGCGGGGTCCGAGGGCCCGGGGACCCGCGAGCACGGCGGCGGTGCGGAAGCGGGGACGCGCTCCCGGGACAATGCGGAACGGGAGCCGCGCTCGGCTCCTCCCCCCCGGGCGGCGCCGGCGGAGGGCAGGGGGCGGGGGCAGGGCCGCGGCCCCCGCGCGCCGCCTCCGCCCGCGCTCCCCGGGCGGCCTCCACGCCCCGCCGCGGGCCTTTGTCTCTGCGGGGGGCCGGGGCGCCCCCTGCCGGCGGGTGCGCCGCTGTGCTCTCCGGGCCCCGGCGGGTAGAGGTGGGGCGTCCAGCCGTGCTCGGGGGTCCCCCCGGCCGGGTGGGGGCGATGCGGCCGTGCTCTCCGCGGACCGGTGTCGGGGGCCGCGGGGTTCCGCGGGCTGGGGGCGGGGGGAGTCCGGCCGCCTGCACTGGGGACCTCCTCTCCCCGGCTTTTCCAGCAGCGCCCACAGTCCTGCGCTTGTGCCCACAAGCACTTTAGAAAATCGACTCTTTTAATTTTCGCAAAGATGTTACTCAAGCTGCAAAGCCGTGGCGCCCTGAACACCCTTGAAGTCAGTGCACCCGAGGGCTTTTGTTGGGATGAAACGCAAAGTGCCAAAATTTTGCTTTTAAAGCACCACGTCTCAATGGAACCTAAGCACATTCGTAAATCGCTGCAAAACAGGCACCCGCGGGAGCCCCGCCCCCGGACGCCCCCCCCCCGCCCCCGCCCCCGGGAGCCCCGCCCCGGACGCCCGCCCCCGGGAGCCCCCGCCCCCGGACGCCCCCGCCCCCGGACGCCCCCCGCCCCCCGGACGCCCCCGCCCCCGGACGCCCCCGCCCCGGACGCCCCCGCCCCCCCCCCCGGACGCCCCCGCCCCGGACGCCCCCGCCCCCGGACGCCCGCGCTGCGCGCCTTGCTGCTTGCCCTGAGTCCCGGGAACCCCGGATCCTAGGAGCTTCCCTTTCCTGGCCGGGCGGTGTGGACGCTTGGGCTCACACAGGGCATTGTCAGTCGCCCAAGGATTTACGTCAGCGCGTGGCCCTCCCAGCTGGAGGTGGCCCCTGGGCCTCGGGACTCCGGGGTGCCCTGGCCGGTGACCTCTCTCTGCAGCCCTGTTTGGAGGCCTCGGCCCCAGCCAGCGCCCCGCGCAGCACAGGAGCGACGCCGCAGAGGACCCCTGCTCTGCACCTGGCTTTCTAGAAGCAATAAATGAAAGTCTCTTATATATATTAAAAAAAAAAGTATTAATGAAGTCTTGATGGAGAGGCAGAGAACACAGAATTCACCGACTCAAGACAACGTGTGCAGAAGCAATTTGCTCCCGAAACTCTGAACACGAAATGCTTTAGCACTTCCTTGCGGCCCTTCGGTAGCTAGCAAATAAATATTTCCACATGGAAGAAAATGGCCCTTTGAAATGTAGCCTGTCTGTTCAGGAGAGAAGTAGAGCAAGGCACCAGGCCCCAGTGACAAGATGCATGATTATTTTTTCCCAGTTTGAAAATCGTGTGCTTTTCCATTAGGTGCTTTTCCATTTTACCCAGATGGTAAACACGGATTCCTTCGTGAATTGAGTCAGCGCCCCGACCCCCCTCGCTGCTTGGGGGACAGTAGACTAACCTCTGGCTGTTAAAAACAATCCTATTAAAAGTCGGGACCCTGCCTCTTATTTAAACTGTGTTTGTAACTCTTCCTCTCCCCTTTCTGAGTTGGCTCCCCAAAGATTAAAAAAAAATCTTGACTTGTGTCTCCTGCGCCCTGAATTTGAAACGAACACAGGATTGGGTCTAATGTCCAATCAGTGCTGGGGGGGTGGGGGGCACTGTTCTTTATTCATGCAGACGGCTCAGCTCAGTTTTTAAAAATAAAAATATTCTAAGGCTAGGAACGATGGCTGAATGCCGCCGCTTGCTCTGATCGGAGGGCTTTGCAGAGCTTGGAAGCCCCGGACACTTTCCGGCTCCAAGTTTTCAGAAGACCGCTGTCAGCAAAACCTCAAATCACTGAAAGGAAGGCGCCTTATGCGCGTACAAACGAGTCATGTTTAATTCAAGTGAACTTCATTCACTCATTTGTTCTATAAATATTTATTGAAAGCCTATTTTGTGTGAGACGCTGCCGCCCCCAGGAAGGCCACGGTTGCTTGGGTGAATCCGACCCACGTGGCTCATTTGCTCCTGGGCTCTGTGTGGTCAGTGTGGACGCGTCCTGTTGATACAAGATGGTGGTGTTACGGCGCACGGGGGGCCCGGAGCTCTGGGGTGCTCTGTTGCTATTGTTTTAAATCAGACTCCCAGCTGCTTGTTGAATCTGAATTTTAACACTAACCTAGAGCTCTCTGAAGTACGTTATTGGCATTTAACCGATGATAAATAATAGGGTCTTGGTCGCAGGGAAAGAATAAAAAGTCTGGGGGTCCCCTTCCGATTCAGAACTTGTGGGTCTGCGGTAATCAACCTCCCTGACTCATTAATGAAGAAGGTTCTCTCCCTTCGTCCCTCAGGGCCCTCGTTCCTTTAATGTAAACAGATACTAATAGGTCTTCTTCCTCTTTGTTCAAACAGACAATGGCCTTTATAACTAAGAGGAAAATTAGTATCAGGTGAAAGCCTCATTTTTAGGGTGCTTGAAGCTTTTTCTTCCCCCCCCGAAGAACAAAGTACAACAGTAATCTCAAGAAGAATTCACAAAGTTTAGAAAGTAACAGGACAAAGGTCTGTCCTTCATGATGCACAGACACACTTGTGACTGAATTTTAAATATTTTTCTTTTCTTCTCTTTAACTTCCTAACTGAAAGGCTGAAGCCCCGGGTAAAAAGGGAGGTCAAAGGTCTGGGGAGTCAGAAACCCCCCCTGATTTGGGTGGAACAGAGCCTTAGAACCAGAGGCTGCGTTTCTTCACCAAATTAGGGGATTACATTTATAAATGTCACAGTAGCGCCTGGAAATGAAAGATGAGCGGCAGTGTGCCCGGATCCGCAGATGCCTTTCCAGGGGAGAAGGAGTCTCTTACTGCTTGCTCTCACGTGTGTAAAGAAGTGCCGTCTGATGTGTAAGTCCCTGTGAGATGAGACTACAAACGTGAGATTCTTCTGTAAAGTGAGTGCGAGAATACTCCACTGCCGTGCTGGGGGCCGGGTGAGCCTGAAAGACCGTATTGTCGCGCCTACAGTTTTGTTCTTTGGGTTTTGAACAATTGCTATCCTGAAAGTCATCTGGGGACAGACGGGCTGATCCTTTGCTGCTCGGCGTTGTCAGAATCTGAACCGCGCTGCACTTAAACACGTTGCATTTCCTTCTGGCGTGTGGTAGGATTCGGTTTACTCATTTTGTGTTCTCAGCTACCAATAAAACAAAAAGGAGAGAGACTAAGAAATAGCGGAGATTTTTTTTGGGGGGGGGCTCAAAATAGCATTTAAGATCTGGAGTTAGTGAAATTACGCAACTCAGAGAAGCAGCTATCTTTCGTGTCTTTAAGGCCCAGAGATGGATACAAGGTGAGAGTGACTGCGTTGTTTTGCGATGGGAAATGTTGGCTACGCGAGGAACGGACTCTCTTACCTAATAAATGCGTTTTTGCGTCTGGAATGAAGAGAAGCCCCCAGTTAGAAATGAGGCGGAGCCGGGAAGAAGAGCAAGAATGAGGAACTTGGTGCGTCATGACTGTGGATACTGTAGGTTGACGCTTCCACCAGAGCCAGGGTCCTGGCTTCCTCCTCGCAAGTCGAAATGTGTGAGCCTGAAATATTACACAGGGGCTCTGGCTGCCTGAGGTCTCAGGCTGCACAAAGCCGGGATCACCATGTTTGCAGGTAGAACCCATTTTGACCCTGGATGTTGTTGGGGCCCCAGAGGCAGCCAATCACACCAGACGGATCGCAGGACCTGGGGAATCTCACCCGGATTTCCCCGCCCAGCGGTGGCAGGAGCATCTGGAAAGGGCCCCGAGGCTTGTTCCCACTCATTAGGGGAGGCAGCTGGGCTAGGGGTGCAGCCGCGGCTGCCAGCATCAGAGACTTGGGACCAGGGATGGAAGAGAAAAGAAGAATGAGAGGAGTCAGTTGGGAGAAAAAGAGAAATTTCCTTTTAGGCTGCACATTGGGTCTCTGTCTTGGGTAGTTCTAATGCCTTCCAAAGACGTTCTCCTAGTGGCCACAGGCCCTTGGTTCAGGAACAGGGCTCTGCCTCTTGCTCTCTGCTGCACAGGGTGAGCGGGACCCTGCTGAGAGGCCGGTGTCCTGCTCTCTGGGCTGATAGGTGCTCTCACGGGTTACCTTCCTTCTGAGGCCTGGATTGTAGACTGTGCTCCCTGGAAACTTGTTAGAAATGCAAATTCTCACTTACTGGACTTACTGAACTGAAGATTCTGGGAGTGGAACCCCCCCCCTCCTCCCCCAGCAATCTCTGCTTTCACAGTCCAGCCAGCGACTTGGTGCAAGCTCCCTGTAGAAATGGCTCAGTCCCACCCCTGGAGATGGTGATGAAATTGGCCTCCGTGTAGCCTGGGCACTGGGATTCAGAAGGCTCCCAGGTGACTCACTCCCCGTGCAGCCAAGGTTGACAATACTCCTCCAGGGCCATGCTGTTCAAAAGAACTTTCTGCAGTGGTGAGAGGCTGCTCTGCGCTGTCCTCTATGCCCCCCCTCCCCATCCCCAACCCCGCTCCTGAGCACCAGCAACCTGAGGAGTGCAACTAAGGAGCAGTGTTACATTTAAGTTAATTTTGATTCATTTAAATCTAACTTGCTGCATATGGCCTGTGGCAGCTGTATTGCATAGAAAGTCCTAGACCTGCAGAGAAGTGTTATACCTTCCCTGTAAGGGATTCGAAAATGCAAAGGCCCATAAAACGAATAGACAACCGACGGAATGGGAAAAGATAGTTGCAAATGACATATCAGATAAAGGGCTAGTATCCAAAATCTATAAGGAACTCACCAAACTCCACACCCAAAAACCAAACAATCCAGTGAAGAAATGGGCAGAAGACACGAACAGACGCTTCTCCAAAGAGGACACCCAGATGCCAACAGACACATGAAACAATGCTCAGCGTCCCTCCTCATCAGGGAAATGCAGATCAAAACCACACTGAGATACCACCTCACGCTGGTCAGAGTGGCTAACATGAGGCTGAGAGGCGTCCCCTTAGTCTGCTGATAAGTTTGGTCAAAGGCTAACATACCCCTTGTGATGGTTAATTTTATGTGTCAACTTGACTGGGCCGTGGAGCCCAGATATGTGAGCAGCCATTATTCTGGATGTTTTTGCAAGGCTGTTTGGGGATGAGGTTAATCCTTAAATCCACGGGTGTTGAGATTACTTTCATAGTGTGGTAGATGGGCCTCATCCAATCAGTTGATGGCTTGAATAGGCCTACGCCTGACTGCCTGTGAAGAGGGAATTCTGCAGCAGCTTAGCTTCTGGATTTGAGCCAAATCATCCGCTGCCCCCTGAGACTCTACCCTGAAGGTCCTCTCTAGATCATGGACCTGCCAGCCTCCACAATATGGGAGTCAATTCCTTAAATAAATCTCTCTCTATCCACCCACGTCTTTTCGGGTGTGTTTCCGTGGAGAGTGCCGACAGACACAGCCCTCTACAGATCAGCCCGACAGCCGTCAGATTCCTCGAGAGCAAATATTTGGGAAAAGCCCTCGTGTATCAGGACCTCCCGCCGCTGGAGACGCTGGCTGAAGGCCAAGCAAGCAGGACGGTAGGAAAACGGGACGGGCGTCCGCCTCGGCTCCGGGAGCAGCCGCAGAAGCTGTGGCTGTGGCTCCAGGAGCGTTTCCCTCCTGGATGTCGTCGGGACACTGGGAGCTAACGAGTCCCCACTTCCATCCTGTCCGTCGTCTGCGGCGCAGGTGGCCAGAGCCGCCCCTGGTGTGGTTCACAGGCGACGGCTCGGTGGGGACACACACGAGCGGAAGCTGTGTGGCCAGAGCTTCACCCGTGTCACGGCCTCTCAGGGAGGGGCAAGCGCCTCGTTGGTGTGACCTAGGAGAGCAGCACTGTGTTAGAGCCACTGTTATCTTGGAAGCGAATGTCAGGGACGAAATGAGAGAGAGAGAGAGAGAGTGAGTGTGTGTGTGTGTGTGTGTGTGTGTGTGTGTGTGTGTGTGTGTGTGTGAAGACAGCAGTGGATCAAACGGGCATCTGTCATTCCCTAGAGTCTTGGCAGAACCCCCGCGGCGGGCTGTTGCGAGGGGGCAGTGACCCTCCCCTGCGCTGCACCTGGTGCTCTGAACGTGGGCATCGGACCCGCGAGGCGCCTACCCGAGGCTTCCCCGCGTCCTCCATTTGCTGCCAGGAAGTGGCGCGAGGCCTGCTCACGGTCACCGCGCTGTGGCCCAGTGCAGGACTCTCGGGCAGCCTCCGCAGGCTCGGAGACAGCCAGGCGGCTCCTTGCTCTCTGACCTTCCGGAGCTCCGGAGTTCCCGTGTCCCTTCCTGCACTCGAAGTCATGCCAGCGGATTCCCTGTGCCGAGGTCAGCCAGGGGTGGTGGCCCTGGCTGCAGCCAGAGCACCGATGGCACTGATGGCACTCTGGTTTTGCGCTGACGGCTGTGGGTGTCCCAAGTCAGAAAGCCCCACGCTCCAGAGCAGGTGGTTTGACCAGGAGAGAAGGCTGCCTGAAGGAGGTGTGCCTACTTCCCAGAAACGATCTGGCCATTCAGCTTCCTGAGACACAACCCAAAATGGTGGCGCATTTTCCTGGGACGCCAAGAGGGCAGTTAAGATGTTTCCTGTCTGTAAAGATTTCGGGTCGCCTCAGCCCTGCCATCCTGGACAGGGTACAAGGGGATCTTCGTGTGCACAGAGCACGCCTAGAGCGACTGCTGCCCCTGCTGCCTCTTCCAAACCTTCTCTCCTGGACAGTCAACAGCTGGAAGGTGGTAATGGAAGGCCTCGCACTGAATAGATTGCTGTCCCCCAGCAGTACGGGCAGAATTACAGGAACATGGTGATAAATACGCAAACTAGCACCTGCCGTTGCATAGTGTGCTGAATTCGGTCAGATCCCATTCCGCACACACATCTTTATATTGAACGCTGAGTCCTACCTGCTCACCAGGGTGTGACAACCCACTGTCCCACGAACGGAGAAGGTCTGGACATAGTAGGTGGCTTGGCTTGTAGATTTTAGCGTTAGAATGAAAGCACGTCTTACCTCCCAGATCTGTGTTAGAAAACGGATCGCCAGACCCATCCTGCGCGTCCTCTTGACGGGAGCCAGGACCCCATCTGAGGGACCAGGAAGGGGGGCGGAGGTGCGGGCTGGTGCCTCGGGGGGTGGGGCTTAGGCGAGGCTCTGGGCGCTGTTTGTCACTTTAAATAACTCTCTCTGCGAGTTGAAGAGGGCTGGACGTGGTGGGCTCGCCTCCTGTGTGATCTTGCCGTGTTCCAGGAGAAGTACACAAAGGAGGAGCGTGGAAATAGACCACAGGCTTCATTTTGTATGGTTTTTGCCACCACATTCTGTTGTGAATTTTAAAAAATGATTCTCATCATCCTGGTTCACAATTGCTTTATTTCAGATAGAAACGCACATGTTTGGCAATTCAGCCACTGGTCTTGCTTCTACTCGTTGGTATTGATCCTGATCATTAGGGTTGGAAATAATTTATAATCCTGTTATACCAAATAGTAGAGAGCATGCCCTCTGACCCCAGCAGGTTATTTTCCGTGAAGAAGGAAGTTCACGCGCCTGCTTGGCAGAAGGAAGGGCTGGCTCAGCCTACCTGGGCAATGGGAAGAAGCAGGCATCTCGGGTAGAGGGAAAAAATCAAGCTGATAGGCAACATTATGGCTCATAAATGCGAAAGAAGGGATTTAAAAGAGTACATGAGATACAGGAATAATGTTACAGACACTCTCACACCAGCTGCTCCCTGAAGCACTGGAACTGGACCAGAACAGCTGAGACCTTTGTACGTTCTTCCCAGATGTCACCTCGCCCCCCCCAGAGGTCACCACATCCTAATTTTGTGTTCATCGCTCACTTAATGTCCTTTATAATTTCCCTACATAGCTGTGTATCCTTAAGCCATATGTTGCTTCGTCTCGCACACTTTTGAAGTCTCCGTAAGTGGTACGGTGTCGTGGACAACCTGCTATTTCATTCAGGTTCACTTGTGATGTCCCACGTGTGCTGGCATTTGTAGCTCGAAGTCCTTCATTTTCCATGCGATAGAGAATTCCACTGCATGAAGACACCGAGGCTTATTTCCCCCAGAGGAGATTACTTTTCTCTTTTTAAATTGCTCACACTATCCCACTGTTTTAGTGTTACTTATGCATGCACAATGATGATAATACCTTGATTATACAGCGGTGTAAACATGCTCTGAATATGGGCTCTGATACATAAAACATCAGACTGTGACTTGGTTAATTTCCTACACAGTTTCTTGGCGAACCAAGGATTTGAGATTTGAAGCAGAATCCTTGCCAGTCTCCTCCTCCAGCCTCGCCGCGCGACACTTTAATAACAGTAACCTTGTTCTTCAAACATCATCTCCTTCCAGTGTGACACCAAGTAGGTGTCAAAGCCCCGGTGATATCAAATGATCTCCTTGACCTCAAAACATCAGTTTATGTCAAATGTAATTTAACCGAAAGCCGAGTTTCCTTTATTCGAATGATAATGTCCTTTATGGCGCCTTGCCTGTCCCCTTCCCTGATTGTCATTATTAAAAGCACACCACACTTCTCAGGCTCGTTTGTGAAATGGCAGAGCCCTTACTAACGTGGGTCTGTGAGGAGGAGCCCCGAGGATGGTTCCGGAGCACTTTGCGATGAACAGTACGTTCTATAAATGGGAACTGAAAATAATCAAGACATTCATGGATCCAAACAGGCCACAGAAGCACCATAGCAACAAATGAACAATAATTGCGGCATCGCAGGCTCTTTCCTCAGCTACATGCTCGTGCGGCGTCTGCAGGAGGAACCCAGGTCAGGTCTGGCGGCCGCCACCCGCGAGGATGCTGTGACCAGCCATGTGAGGCGGGGGGATGGCCGCTGGGTCCAGGAGGACCGTGCGTGTGCGCCCCTCCTCCTCCGGGCTTCCTGCCCGCTCGCTCCTGGCATCTCCTGGGCACAGAGATGCTGTAGTTCTGGGCACCCCATGCCCCGAGCCATTCATCAAGTCACCCAAGAAGACGTTGCTCTGAAGAAAGCACCTGTTGCCCCAGAGTCCTCCTCTGGATGGACATACAGCTGAAGCCTGTGTGACAGACGAGGCTGTGAGTGTAGTAGGGACTCAATCTGTGTCTCCAAAGCCAAAGTCAGGAATGCAGAGGAGGGCCATGCTCGCTTGGCCTTGGGGCATCTGTAAAACTGACAGAAAATGTGACATTTCCCAAGTTGTTTTTGGAAATAGGCACAAGGTAGATGTGGGCCCAGGCCTGTTTCCCTATGGCGCAGAGGCTGCAAAGGATTCACAGGCTCCGTTGGATTTGGCCGTGATCAGAAGCATAACCCTCAGTAATCATCCCGGGAACACCGGGAAGATAACAGTGTGAGAGGAAAAGATTCCATTTTCTAGGGAAGCCTCTTGGCCTTACCCATCTTGACGATGTGGTGACTGGCTTGAGACGCCCAGGTTAGGGGACATCGTCTCCAATGGTAGGGGGACCGCGAGGGGCCACTGCTGAGGACGGCAGAGTCTTCCCTAGGGGCTGTCCAGTGCGGTGTCCTTCCGGAAGGAGAGCAGAGTGAATGCAAGAGCGATGGTAGGGGGATGGGGGGGCCTCAGTCCCCGAGAAGCTGCTGGCTGACGTACTGACACCTCTGGAGGTGAGACTTCTCCTTGTCTCCTGAGTCGTCCAGATCTGGTTTCATTAAGGGTTCCGTGTTTGAGAAGTAATTCCTAGGCATTGAGTGATTTTAGATCTTTTTTTTCCCCTTTACCATCTTTGAAGGGTAATCTGGATACTCAGGCTTCTCAAACTCAGTTTGTTTCCATGGTTACAAAACACTGTGCTCTCCCTGACCCACAATGCATTGGGAGGGGCTCTCTGACTGCCTGGTAATGGCTATATCGTTTTCCAAATTTGCACACCTCCTTAACACTATCCAAATATTAGCAAGGTGGGCGCCCTCCTTAAATCAAATTCTAATTTGATTTAAGTATTTGCAGGGAGCAAGGAAAAGGATATTTGCGCTATAAATTACAATCCAGAAGCATTATCCCCCCGTAAGTGGAAATATGGAGAGAACGGGGTTGGATAGCAATTGCCACGGTGCCCCGGGGGAATTTGCTCTGCTCAGGCTAATCCATTAGCCCAACTCCGTACCTGAGAGGGAAGCCTGTCAGGGAGGCCTTATGCTCTGACTGGCAACGGCCAGGCACCACATCTGAAAGATGTGGGCACACATCTTTTTCTTGTAAGCCACGGGTAATTTATTCCCTCCTAACTGCAGTTGTCTTATCTGTGAAAGAAGTAGCTCTCATAGGTTTGCTGAGAGGATTAAATGAGATTAGAAGGGGATTTAGTACAGTCCGTATCAGGCACTCAATAAATGGTAATTGCTATTCTCGGCACTGTTACTTGGAAAAGTCAGCATTTCTGTGATACAAATAGTGCAAAGTGTGCTGGGGCACAGGACGCATTTGGTGTGGATTTGGAACCGACGATGGTGGTGGTGATGATGATAAAATTAGTGAGGTATTAAAAATAGAGAGCCTTTATCAGGATTTTGGTTGCATTCACATCACTTGAGGAGAGAGGCAGTGTAGCCGCCTGGTTACAGGGGTGGCCAAGGAGGTGGACCGTGTGGGTTCAAATATTCACGTTGCTTCATAATGGACGTGTGTTTTTGGGTGACTTTACTCAACCTTTCCATGTCTGGATTTCCTTCTCAGTGAACAGGTGATAAAATACATACCTCAATGGGCTGGAAGGACACTGAATGCACAAAGATTTGTCAGGGGCTTAGATGAGTGCCTGGTTGGGGGAGAATGCAGAGCCGGGCACTGAAGAGGGGACCCCCCGGACACAGCAGGAAACCACCCCGTCCTCTGACACCCTTCTCTGTTCCGTGAGCCACTTCCCTCCTGCCCCGTGGATGGATTCTCAGCCTGATCCTCATAACTTTTCCGTTCATGCTTGAATTATACACAATCTTTTGGGAACTTTTCGAAGTAATAACAGCCTTATTTCAGAAACAAAAGCGCCCAGCCTCATACAATAAAGTACCAAACCTCGCTTAAAATTAAAGGGCCTCTTTCCCCAGTTGACTCTGACTTGAGAGTGAATTTGTAGCTTTTGCTGAGGGGGTTGATGGGGGGCAAGCATCATATAACTGACCTGTAGCCCCTTCTCTCAAAGCCCCCACAGACCTCTGTCCCTGCAAGGAACGTGCGTGTAGCTGACCCCCCTCATCTCGAGGCCTCAGCTGAAGCCGGGATAAGAACTCCACCTTGAACATCATGATATAGGCAGCAAGTGTGACATTAATGCTCTGAAAATAGATTTTTCTTAAATGATAAATCCTGACTTTCACCTTCTTCATCGGGAGTTGAATCAAAGGAGGCATACACAAATTCTAATTTTCAGTTACCATGTATACATCCACCCCTGTTCCACTATAGGGGTGCCGGGTTTAGCAAATTAAAAATACAGGACACCCAGGAAACTGGGAATTTCAAATAAATAACGAGTAAGTTTTAGTACAAGTATTTCCCAAGGAATAGTGGAGGCATATTGATACTAAAATATTCTTCACTGTTTATCTGAAATTTAAATGTTAAGTGGATGTTAAGAATATGTTATCTGGCAAACCCATTCCAAGAATTCTTTTATCTGAGATGGTTTGGGTTTTCAAGACTCTATCACCTCGGGCATTTTAATCGCAAATACCAGAATACCCGGTGTAAGTGCCTTAAGCAGCAAGAAATCGTGATTGTCCCACAGAATAAGACATCGAGAAGGGGACGGTCCATGGTTGGCTGGACACAGAGCTCAGTGAGGCCGGGTTCCGGGTTACCCTTCTACCTGTCCGTTGGTGTCCCTTTATTGGCCACATCAGTCCCAAAGTTATATCTTCCCACACAGCACCCAGGACAGAATGGGTGCGACTCTACCCTGGGCAGCCCTTCTTTTAGTTCAACTTTTTGTGTTAAGATCATTGTTATCCCCACTCAGTGATGGGAAATAACACAGAAAGGGCCCAGGCACTTTCTACCGAGTTTTCTCCAAGGGTAACATCTCGCGAAATGACATTACAATCACAGGCAGGATAGTGACAGGAATGGGATTCGCCCAGTTCCTGATTTCCCCAGCTTTGCTTGTTCTGACACATAACAGACACTTAACAGATCATTGCTGGGGGAGTAAATGAATGACCAGCATTACGCACAGCACGTTTTACGTGTCTGTTATCCTGTGTGTACGACTCTGGGGTCTTGATGTGGTGTCTCCAGGGTCTGGCTCATAAAAAATATTCAAGATGTGTGTTTTATGGATGAATAAAGAAACGCGTGGATGACCCCCACGTGTTCCAATGCTTTCATTTTGTAGATGAGAGAACTTGGGCCCCAGAGGCAAAGAGCTCTTTCATTTGTGTTCTTACTGACGGGCCCTCGCACATTCCGCTGGCTCTTGTCAGCGTTGTCTGTCTGGGATTTAATTGTCCCAGAAGTCAGTGACCTTGTCTGTCAAGTTCAGGTTCACTTTTCGCAGATTCAGTAGAGGTGCCTGGGGACTTCCAGACCCAGTGAAGGAGCGCTGGGCGAGCGGAAGGGCAGCCTCGTCGATGTCCGAGGGGAGGGGGGGCATGGAGGTCAAGAGGAGGGGCGCTGCTCTCACAGGGTCACCTACCGTGTGACGTCGGCGAGCTGCTCACCTCTCGGTGCCTCAGGTTCCTTGTCTGTGGGATGAAGCACAATAACCTAGCAGGGCAAGAGGAGGCGTGAGAGCTGGTTCTCGGTGAACAGCCACTGGTGCGGCCACAGCGCCTGCCGGTGTCGCCAGGAGGGCTCAGTGCTCCACCCGGCCCCGAGCCCCGGGGGAACGGCTCTGTGGCCTCACGTTGGCTCGTGAGAGGAGCGCGGGAGCTTTGGTGTCTGTTTGGACACCCTTTCCAGGGGCTCTTCCCAGGGGAGGATCGGCTCCTTGGTCCTATTCCTTGCAGAACCATCTTCTCCCTCCATCTTTTCTCAAGCTGTTATCTGCAGGGAGACATGGATCTCAGCTATTTGAAACTACCCAACTAATGGAGAATGTTGGAATCTACTCAACACTAAATCTACTTTACAGCTTTTTAATGTCTTTCATCTGGACTCTCAAACTTCTTTTTTAAAAAAAAATTTTTTTTAATGTTTTATTTATTTCTAGGAGAGAGAGAGAGAGATAGCGTGAGCAGGGGAGGGTCAGAGAGAGAGGGAGTCACAGACTGAAACAGGCTCCAGGCTCTGAGCTGGCAGTCAGCACAGAGCCCGACGTGGGGCTTGAACCCACGAACCGCGAGATCATGACCTAAGCGAAAGTCGGACGCTTAATCGACTAAGCCCCCCAGGCGCCCCTGGACTCTCAAACTTCTTTAAGAGGAAAAGAATTTTAGTTCTGACCGGTGGCATCAGTAACCCAGGACTTTCCTTGAGAAGACACAGTCACTTCCTCTCCATCAATTAGTGTTTTTAAGCCTCTTGCCCATAATACTGAGTGAAATCACTTGGGGATAAAAGCTATTATTCACGTTGGATGAGGAAGCCCAGTTTCAGAGACCGAGACACGTGGCCCATGTTCCAAATAATGGAATGAATATCTACCTTCTGAAGCAGAAAGGAGTTCCGCTGTTGGTCATATCTGACAGGAACGACCTAACCATCCAGGCGAGTCAGTGTTTCCCCTTAAGGAGGAACCACAACCGGTCAGCATTCTGCACGACTTTCCACGTAGTCGCTCATTTAGTCTGCACAACGCCCCAACCGGGAGGGACTAGGACTCTCTCCATCCCACACTAAACTCTGGGATGCAGAGCCTGTCCACGTGTGTCACATCACACAGCCGGGAGACGGGGGCCAAGGTCTGAATGTCCCGTTTTGCCACAGTGTCTGCCTCGTGCTCCGTGGAGATGCCGGGTCGTTCCTGTCTCGCATGGAAAAGCCCCGTGTGCAGCGAGAGGACCATCATGAGCAAAACCGGGAGTGAGTGAAACATTTAATATTCTCTTCACAACAGGGCAAGAAAACCTCTGTTTCAAAAAACTAAAAGGTCTGGGTATAGAAAAGGCATTGCTTCTATTTAATTAATAATCTACCCCCAGATGTCCAGCTGTCCAGATTAGAACAGCAGTACCTATAGCTCCAGGGAAGACGCTCCGCTGTGTTTCTCCTAAATGCATTTGATTTTTTACCAGTCCATTGGGGAAAATAAACTTTGTCTCCCTCATCTGTTTACTTACAATATATTTTTGGAGGCAACTGGTGAGACACTGGGCATGAAAGCGAACTCTTTACTAAAAATGTGCATGCGTGCTGCTACGGACACCTTCACGCAAGGGGAAGTGTGCTGGTGACTGAATTATTTTTAGGACTGCAGTTTTGCAAGCACATCCGACTTCAGTGGTATTTCTTGCAGTGTGGACCACGCAGGAAGCGGGAAGGGGCAGCGGCGTGCGGACTGTTGGGCTGGTTCCACTTTTTCACCACCACGGGAAGGACCGAGACCACCCAGAGTCCTGAAGCGGACCCTCCTGCCGCTTAGACATCTCCCTTGTCCCCTGCTTCTCTGAGCATCGCTGGGTTCTCACTTTGCAGACTGAGCCAATGATATTCTGACAACGTTACAGCTGAACAGAACACAATAAATCTCATCAGATAACACAGATCTACAAATTTGTATAAAGATACATGTCAATGGTTCTTTCAAATATGTGCTAAATTTAGGTGGTGGAAGTTGTGTTTAGGTTTTGATTCCAAAAGAGTAAAAGTCGCACTCGCATGGCCCCTTTCTTTCAACATTTCTAGGATATTTCTGTCAAAGCGGAGCTGCCATTTACTGTCCTCAGTGTCAGGCTGGGGCGCGCTGGCCCGACTGTGCCGAGACCTGGGTCCGATCGCCAGCTCCCCTGCGGCCTTTGTTGGCTCTCAGAGGGTGAGGCTGTGCCCTTCTGCCTCCGCGGAGACACAGCCAGTGGGACACGGTCGCCTGAGATCCTGAGGAGCCAGGCTAACCTGGGAGGTGATGATAATCGCTGTTCCAGGGACCTCAGGAACTCCGAACCACAGCACACTGCACTCTGAGGTCCTCTGGGCAAGGATGGAACCCAGGAGTCATGACAGAATGGAGCACATTGTCTACAAGAACACCAAAAGCAGACCCCGGCAGACCGTTTGGGGTTTTAGCAGCGACCTCCTTGTTCCTTGGGAGAGAAACAAATGTTGAGAAACTTGCACAAAAACACCGTTTATTACAGAGAAGTCATCATTTCTTTTTTCCCTCTTCCCCTCCCTGTGGTGGATTTCTGCAGAGACCAGACCCGAACAGTCTCATGATCATAAAAACTGCCTCAAGTGAGTGAGGGATTCAGTTCCCTCTTTGCTGGGGAGAAAATGCTGTACGTTGTGTCACGAGAAGGTCCCGGCCGGAAGGCTCTGCCTCAGTGTGGATGAGCACCCAGATCCACCCGGTAAAGTCTCTCAGGAAATCCAAAGCCATTAACCAGATGGTGCTAAGGCAAAAGAGATTAAGACCCAGGGCCGCCGTCTTGGTGGTGTCTATTTATAGGCACCCGCACGAAGAAGAGGTTGAGGAAACCTTTTTTGGTCAAGTCGCCAAAGTTTCCAGTTACATCGTTACGATGGGGCGTTTAGCCCTGTTACATTCTGGAAAAACAATTCAGCTGACCACAGACCACCAAATAGCTTTTTGGACTACACTGGAGAGAATTTCCTCTTTCAGAAGGTTGGAGGAATCAAATCAGACAGAGGCTGTAACTAATCTGATCCTTAGCAGGAAGAAATAGTGGGAGATTTACAGATAAATCCCCCATTGGTAGATGGCTTAGAGGAATCGGTCACAACACACACAGATGCAATATTTACAGGGGACACAAAAGTCGAAAGAAAAGCAAAGAAAAAAAAACTTTAGAAAAGCAAGCATATGTTCTGTTGCATGTGGTACGCTGACCAGATGCATGTATTTTTTGTTTACTTCAATCTCTGCAAAAGAATTCTCGGAGTTTTCTTCATGATAACAAAGAAAGGGAGAGAAGGCAGTAGCAGGTGACATATTTTGACAAGGGTGTGGAAGGCAGGGAGCAGATGAAGAAGTGGTAGAGAAAAATCTCTGCAGATGGGGATTGACAGGAAGAGGCAGCTGAGCTCAAGGGACCCCCAGGAGGGCCACCCCCACCCCGGCGGGCTGGCCAGCAGGTGAGGCCCTAGTTTCTCCACCCAGCAGGAGACTGGAAGTTCATTCAATGGAGAAAATGAACAGTGGTTGCTCTGAACGTGGTAAACAAAGACCTGGCATGGGGAGGGATGGGATCCAGGCAGGAGATACTAGAAAAAAGCCCCTTACTGTGGGAACCCATCCCTCACCTGCTCACAGCTGGACCAAAATCTGGTGTGGGTGACCCTCCCTGCCTCGGGGGAGGGGAGAACAACTCACCAAGACAGCAGTAAGAGAGAGCTGATGAGCTAAGAATATGCACAATTTTACTGGAAAACGTGGAGTCACTCAATGCCAAAGACACAGCTAAGAGTGGGGGTGCCTGCGGGGGACCAGAACTTAGATGCCTGCCTCCATGGGTCCGCTGTGATAGCTGGACGAGCAGCCACACCCAGCTGAATGTTCAGATTGCTTCCACAAACAGTCCCCATCCACACAGATCTGAAGACGGGTCTTCGTGAACAGACGGAGCAACCAGCTTTGGAAGGGGCCATGGCACAGGAAAAAGAAGAAATGTTAACATTTTTCAACGGCATTAAGTGAAGGCAAAAAGAAAAGAAAATCCCATCCCCTAAAAAGGAGAGCCACAGGACAGAGTAGTTGTTTTGATGTTTGAGTTTATTATTTTTGCTGAAGAAAACGTCTGTGAACACAGCTTGTGAGATGCAGAGAGGAAGGTGAGTCATCATCCCCTTGGAAAGGATCCTCTTCTTCGGGGAGCCTGGTGCTGTATACACGGGGCCACTCCAGACACTGGCAGGTGTTGCGAGGGGATGTGAGCCATCACGTGGGAAGTCCCAGGGGACAGAGCAAATCTCTTGAGGACCGTCAGAAGAAAGAGTACAGCCATCTTTTAAAAGGGATGAGCTAATACCTAATTACAGACTGCTCATCTTGGAATCAATATCTGGGAAGATCCTGAGACAAATCACTGAATAATCAATCGGCCATCAGCTAGGAGGGCAGAAGACAGTAGGAAGGAGCCGACAGACATTTCTGAGAGGGAAAGTCTATTTTCTTTTCAACGCCTTGCTCCAAGACTCAAGGCTGCAAAAGGAGGGGACCCGGGGGGGTCAAGCACTGTGGTTACCAGGGAATTCGCCAACAGAAAAAGAACTATTGCAGAGTATTAAAGAGTATTGTCCCTTAGTATAAATAGCATATTTAGACACAATTCCCTTGTAGGCAATCTTTCCAACGTCAAAGATGAAATGACATGCATATATGAAAGGAGATGGAATATAAACAGTAAAACCCTGGCAAGACTTCCCCTGGATGGCGGGAGCGGCAAGAGTCCCAGGGCTACCCGAGGTCACTGGTTTCCGTAAGGCTGTTTGTTTTCTTTTCTTTTTTTTTTTAATTTTTAAATGTTTTATTTATTTCTGAGAAAGAGGGAGAGAGGCAGCATGAGCAGAGGAGGGTCAGAGAGAGGGAGATACAGAATCTGAAACAGGCTCCAGGCTCTGAGCTGTCAGCACAAAGCCCAATGCAGGGCTCCAACCCACAAACTGCGAGATCATGACCTGAGCGGAAGCTGGACGCTCAACCGACTGAGCCCCCCAGGCGCCCTGAGGCTGTTTGTTTTCTATCCGAGTCCGGAGGGGCCTGTGCGTCCGGAGAGAACCGCTGAGGGATCTCACCATGAAGGGGAGGCAGGCAAGTAGCAAAGTGAGAGTTGGAGAGAAACTGCCCTGCAGCGCTCCAGCCCGCTGACAGACGGGCTAACGGTAACTGAACTCTACCCACCAAATAATGTTCTAGGTGGTAGTCTTTTAATTCACGTGATCCAGATGACGACCCTTTCTGACGGAGGGACTCATTCTCTCCATTTCATAAGTGGGGCCTCTGAACCCCGAGAAAGAAAGGGACTTCCCCAGGAGCACACGGCTGGTAAGAAGCCACCCGGAAGTCTGTTAGCAAAAATCCAGGGACACAAGGGAAATGTCTGTTCTTTAATGTTTCTCAAACATATTCACTTGAATGATTAGTATATCCAAGGAAATGTAATTACGTATGGTAATCGGTATAGATCAAATAGCACAGTTGCTTTTACTTCTAATAAAAAAAGGCAACACGTTTCAAAGAACATTAAAAGGCATTTTTAGAGAAGACAGACATAAAAATTAAAGACATTTAAACCCGTTTTTCCTGCACAGGGGAACCCAGCCAGGTCCAGTTTCAGCGGGACAGACTGACTGCCTTTGAATGACTTTGAACCACTCAAGTGGTGCCTGAAAACAAGGCCTTTAAGATCTGAACTTGGGGACAGACTGACATGTTCCTGTGGGTCATAATCCGATGGTGACAGAATTATAGGCGTGGCGCAGGCAGCTGGCCGGGAGAAGGCACGGAGGCAGACGGGACACAGAGGGACGCCGGGAGTGGGCAGGTCGGCTCCTGTGCAGGCGCTCCCCGTGTGATGTGTGTACAGTGCGGACATGTACGAGCACTCAGGATATGAAGTCAGCGGGGCAGGTGAGCCACCTACCAGGGCTCAGAGCTGCTCCCTCAGGGAGAGCCCTGTGGGCGTCCTCCAGGCTGGGACGGAGACCGCGACACCTGCGGGCTGTATTCTGGGTTCCACGGCGGGAGACCGTCCCTCGGCAAGATTTTGCTCCTTTGTTTCTGTTGCATTTTACAAGAAACTTGATGTAAAATGAAGACCGCGCTTACCTTAGTCAATGCTGTGCTCCAGTCCCCAAGGGAAGCTTCTGGAAGGTGCAGAGCAGCTAGAGTTAGAAGAAGACAGAGGACTGCCGCAGTTCCCTGTTAAATCTCACCATGCCAGGTCTGCCCACACTGGCCCGCCTGCTGGGGACGGTGGCACAGGTGTGTGTACCGAGGGTGTCAAATCACAAGACATTGTCCTTTGAATATAATATGTGTGCTCTTTTTTTCCTCCTTCCGGACTTAATATCAAACTGAAATTTGGCAACAAAAGGAAAAGTCCTGATGATACTAGCTGGCAAGTCCTGAGTATGTCCAGTTCCGGGTACCGTGCTTTGTCACGAGTGCTCTAACCCATGGGACAAGGGGCATTATGCTCATTTTACAGAAGAAGAAGCTGGATAAGGCCAGTCGTTTGCCCGATCACACAGCACCTAAGTCACAGGGCTGGAGTGAAATGTGAATACCTCTGATTCCCACAGCCAAGTTCACGCTGGCGCACCTTGCTGCAGAAGATCTCCAAGAGGATCTGCCGCGCTTGGAAAAATGGGAATACAGAGAAAGGACAATTTTTGACAAAGTCTAAGAAAATGATAGAAGACAGTACAGGAGATTTCAATTCCAGATGAAAAGACATGCATCTCCCCATTAGTCCCAGTAAGTACAGCAAAATCTCTGGACGTTATATGTGAAACCAACACAGAAAGACTCTGAAAGGCAAAGAGAAAAGCCAGACCAGCTAGATGTGGTGGTGAGTTTACATACCTTGAACCAGATCCTAGAGAAGTCAGCAACCCAGGACTGCCAATGGGCACAGGTGAAAACGTTCCAAGAAAAGTCTGCTCTTGGGCAAGGGACAACCTAGCAGGACCTGCGCCATCCAAACGCATGGAGAAATGCATGGCCTCACCCCTACCCCCACCAGCAAGGCCAAGACCAGACAGTTCACCAGCATCTAGTGGGAAGAAGGTGGCCAAGGGAGGCCCAGCTGGGGCTGGTACCACCACCTGCACTTGACAGTGAGGAGATTCTGCTAACTCAGTTGTGAAACAGTAGAGGCAAAAGACCAGTGGGGAAACCACAAGTCAAAGTGTGGTATCAAAGACAGGCTGCTGATGCAGAAATTGCAAATGAGACCCAGAGTCCCATAACATAAGAGTCAAAATACCCAGGTTATCATTCAAAAAGTTACTCATCATACCAAACCCAGGAAAAATCTCCATTTGAATGAGAAAAGACACCCAACAGATGTCAACACCAAGATGACAGAGACGTTAGAATTAACTGGGAGGGATTTTTAAGCAGCCATCAAAAACAAAACACACAAGCACAACAATAACAACAAAACAAAACAAAACAAAAAAGCCCACCGTGTTTCAACAAATAAATACAAACACACTTGAGACAAATGAAAAAAAAGAAACGCTCAGCAAAGAGAGAGAAGCCCCAAGGAAGAGCCTCATCGGAACTCTGGAACTGAAAAGGTGATCATCCAAGTGAAAGACTCAGCAGGGCCTCGGCATCAGAATGGAGAGGACGGAGAAAGAACCAGTGTGCTTGAAGGTGGGGTGACAGAAATCACCCCATCTGAGCAATAGAGAGGAAACTAACTGGAAGGAAGGAAGAGCCAGATCAGAACCCCGGGGACCTGAGGCCAGAACAAGACATCACATTCCTGTTGTCAGGGTCCCGGGGCACAGGGGTGGGGAGCTGCAGAGGTGCAGGGGGAAAAGAGGCTGAAAAAGTGTTGAGACAGACATGGATGAAAAGTTCCCAAATTTAACAAGAAATAGAAATCCACAGATTCAAGAAGCAGCATAAACCCCGAACAATGTAGACTGGAAGCCTGCAAGCCAGGATGTATCACCATCCGACTCCACTGTAAGGGGGCTCATGTTGCTGAGTGGTAATAGCATTTCAGTTTTTATATCAAAGAATGAAATAATGGCATAAGTAGTTTCCATTTAAGAGAGAACGACTTCCTATGACATCTTTGAAAGCATATTAACTAAAAGTGACACTTAGTAACCACATAAAATATAAGTATTATAAAAACAAATCAGTTGGTTTTTAAAGTACAAAAGGCAGGAATTCCAAATAGACCCGTAACTGTGCTTTTTGTCTGCTTTTGTTAGTATAACAGGCAGCTAATTGCCCATCTATATTGTATGTGTGATGAGCCAACACCAAACAGGATATGGTATCTCATTTAAAAATGTGTTCATCAGCAATAGCACTGCTAGGAATTTACCCAAGGGATACAGGAGTACTGAGGCACAGGGGCACATGTACCCCAATGTTTATGGTAGCACTTTCAACAAAGGTCAAATTATGGAAGAGTCCAAATGTCCATCAACTGACGAATGGATCAAGAAGATGTAGTTTATGTATACAATGGAATACTACCTGGCAATGAGAAAGAATGAAATCTGGCCATTTGTAGCAATGTGGATGGAACTTGAGGGTGTTCTGCTGAGCGAAATAAGTCAGGCAGAGAAGGACAAATACTATATGCTTCTACTTTATAGGAGGATTAGGAGAAACTTAACAGAGGACTGTGGGGGAGGAGAAGGGGAAAAATAGTTGGGGAGAGGGAGGGAGGCAAACCATGAGAAACTCTTGAATGCTGAGAACAAACTGAGGGCTGATGGGGGTGGGGGAGAGGGTAAGGGGGGTGATGGAGGAGGGCACTTGTGGGGATGAGCACTGGGTGTTATATGGAAACCAACTTGACAAACTATGAAAGAAAAAAAATAAAAATAAAAATGTGTTTGTCAACAAAACATGCTTTTATCAAATAATCATTTTGAAATGAATTAAATGGGGAAGGCCACTATCTCCATGGGGATAGTTGAAGTGTGTCTTTAGATGTTAGAAGAATGATGATCCTCTGTGTTAAAATGAATGTTCAAGTGCAATCGTTAATGACATAGTGATCAAAAAACACTTTTCAAAGTTGAAATTGCTTCTTCATTATGCATCATACAAAAGGATGGTACCATTTAAAAAAGACAAAAAACTCTACCAGGATTCTTGAGATTAGACATTGCTGCACAAGACATTTGCAAGGCCAGTCAAGGGCGGGAAATTGTGCACTTCCTGTGTAATGACAGGCTCCTTGGTTTGTCCCCAGCCACAAATGTGCCCTCCCTTCTCCATCTCCTCGCTGTGGGATGGAGGCAGGGCTCAGTGAAGAGAGCTCTCCAATTAAACTGAGATGCTCTCTTTGGGTCCCGGGTCATTCCTTTCTAGCGTGGTCTTCACACCAACCCGAGAAAACAGTACGTTCATCTTAGCTCTGGTGACAAGGAGCTCCAGAATTGGGGGAGAGGATGAAAGATAGGAGGGGGGTAGTGAAAGCCTCAGGTTGGAGAAGCATGAGGGCAGAAAATACAACCTTCCCACAGCAGACATGGGCTTGACCAGGCTTAAGATGGTGGGAGCGTTTGGGTTGAGGAGAGTTCTCGGGACTGTCGTTGTTGACTCCGCGTGCGTACACACTGGCCTGTCTGTCGGTGTTGACTCTGCGTGTGTACATGCTGGCCTTTCAGATTCATGCTCAGGCTCAGGAGGCTTTTTCTTACACTTTGGCAGATATGTTTCACTTTGCTTGATGGCAACGTGACAAGCTGCAGTGCAGAGTCGATTAGCCACCCATGCCGTTGGTTCTGGTGAGCGAGGTTTCCTGTTTGGGCACCACTTCTTCATCTGTAGAGTGGGATTAACACTTGCCTTCATCCTGGGAGCAGAAAATGACCCCTTCGCTGTGAAGTCCTGAGCACAGCGGCCACAGCGTGGCACATGTGACGTCAACATCCCAGGCATGGGTGCAGCCATCTCTTGACACGTCAGAATGCAGGAGAGTCTGCATGTGGCCAAGAGTTTTCTGGAGGTTTAGTTGTCCCATTGATCGGAACCTGGGACTTCCTGGTCCCCTGCCCACTGTTCACTTTACTCTCCCACAAACTGAGCATCACGGAAAAACCCAGAACACGCCTGAGGGAGAAGCTCCCAAACCAGGGCCACGGGAGAAGACAGCCAGCACATGGCAAAGAGTGTGGGTCACAGGCTGCTGTGAGACACATGTGGGGACCCTTGGCCCCAGTGTGAGCCACCAGGAGCCCCCGGGGAGTAGAAAGTGCCCCTCGGAGCCCAGGTCTCCCTCCCTCACAGTGGGGCCCCCTCTGGATCCACCAGCCCGGCCAGGCATCCACGAGCAGGGAACCACAGGGCCTGGCCCTGGCCTCCCAGTGTCGTGGGGCGGATGGCAGAATGATAGCTTCTGTCCTCATCCACCTCTGCACATTCTAGAAAGGGGCTGTGAGCTCCTCAGCCTCCTCTCCGGACAGAGCAACCCCCCCTCGCTGTTCTCTAGCTGCCCTCCTTGCTAAACCTCGGTGAAACACTCAGGGAGCATGATGAGCCATTATTCTTTGTCTGCTTGAGGCTTTGTCCGGGTTTTCAACTCCGCTAGCCTTTGAATGTCGTTATAAATTTTGCTCACCATCAGAATTTCCAATTACAAAAAGGTTAATGCTAAAAGCAGGGTCGGGTGGGGACAGGGCGGGGACCACCCTCTGCAGAAATGCTGTGTGTTCAAAGGAACGTTTCCCACTGGTTTTGCCAAAATTCCCTCTGATGCCGTGGCCTCTCCTCATTACTTGGAATGGTTCTGGAAGCGGAATGGGGTTTCCACGGCTGTCTTCCCACCCCCGTCCCCTGGGGAAGGGGCGGGGACATCTCCGAGAGCCGCCAGTGAGCTTGGAATTGCGAGTTTGTATTGCTAAGCTCTCAACAGAAACGTAAAATCTTTTTATTAGCTCTGAAAACATATGCTACTTACATTTTTGAGAAATATCCAAGTAATCCAAGGTGAAAGAAAAACCATCATCGTGCCGAGGCCTAAATTATAGTGTCTCCTACCGGCAGGGCTGTCCGGAAGTAAGCCCCCCACCCCCACCGAGGTCTCTGTGGCTATTTGCACCCACGAGCTCATGCCGTCATAGAGCCTTGTTATGGAGTCTGCAGGCTTGAAGCATTGCTGATCCTCAAGAGGCCGCTGACGTGGTGAAAACGCATTTATTTGCTCGCTCAGGGGAGATGAATTCCAAAGAGCACTTTTGTTTGCCTTTACTATTTGATGGCACATACGTTACGGGGGCTCCCCTCCGTGTGAATGCTGTAAACGACTTGTCTTTGGGTTGTGGTTCATGCTACAGACGCCCACAGCAGCTGGAAGGGAACGCTTGGATGAAGAAGCCAAGGCTCAGGGAAGAATTCCCGTATGAGGGCCCAGGCCCCCGGGGGCCAGCTCTCTGGGGTTTTGGGCTGTGAAGCAGTTTATTACCCTGGGTCCTGCCAGCTGGAGATCAACTCCCACCCTTGTCTCTGAAGACTTGCAGATCCTCACGCAGATGAATGGGCCCCAGGGGTCAGCCGCACTCCTCACCGGCTAGCACAGCCTCGCACACCTCAGTTTCCCCATGTGCGCCTTTACCCACGGACGTGACTGTTGATCTGGGAACTGCTTCCTTTTGTAAAGGTTGTTTATTGTGACACACAAACACTTTCTTTCTTTAATAAATAATCCTACAAACACAGGAGAACATTTTACTGTTTTGTTTTTTATCTCACAATCCTTTTGCAAATGCCTGTGTGTGATACATTCTTCCTGGGTAAGTTGGAGAAACAGCTGTCAAAGCCACCTATATCTGTCCCCTGGGGCTGCTGTGATAAAGTGCCCGGAACTGGGTGGCTGAACACAACAGAAACCTGGTTTCTCACTAGTTCTGGAAGGACAGGAGTCCGACGCGAAGGGGTCAGGGGGCTTGGCCGTGCGGGAGGCTCTGTCCCGGGCCTCTTCCAGCTTCTGGGAATGATCGGCGACCTTCGGCGTTCTCTTGCTTGGAGATGTGTCGCTGTAGTCTCTGCCTCTGTCTCCGTGTGTGTGTGTGTCTGTGTATGCGCATGTGTGTTCCTGTGTGTACACGTGTATATGCGTGTGCGTGTGTGTAGGAATTCCTCTCTTCAGATAGGGACACCAGTCCCCAGATCAGGGCCCACCCTACTCCAGCATGACCTCATCCCACCTTGATTATATCTCCAGGGACCCTATTTCCAAGTCAACCACACACACCAGCACCGGAGTAAGACATGACACTGCGCACAATCCGCCCTATGTAACTGTCCCCTGAGCGCCTTATCTACAGAGATGGTAAGGCGAGGCATGCATGGCAGCCAATAGGAGAGCTCCCTAAGATCACTTGACCTTCCTAAAACAAAGAGGAAATCCAAAGAAGGTCAAGACAACCCTGCCCTGGGCCCCTCTCCAAGCAGCAGGCCTCTCCCGGCCACCACGCACACCACCAACACACAAGATAGACCGTTCATTACATAACCAGGACAGACAAGACGAAGCAAATTTGCCAAGGGTCGAGGGCATGTTGAGAGCCTAAGAACCCCAGAGAAACAACTTAATCTATTGACATATGACTGGGTGGTAGACTTCTGTGTTTTCCCTCAGGGCTGTGCTCTGGAAAACACGAGCTCTCTGGAAAACTCCAGGCTCTCCTCATCAAGATGAGCCTGGCCCTCAGCACCTGGCAGGGCCCCAACCAGCCAGGGACTTTATCTGTAAGACCAGTGACCACTGGCAGGGATGCAAATGTGCTCGGGAGGAAGGAGAGAGACCGGGGACACTTGAGAAGAGCAAGGCAACTCAGCCCCCAGACCCAGTCCCTGCTGCGGGTGCGGAGCTGGGGACGAGGCCAGGTCCTGGCCTGAAGACCTGTATCAGCCTCTCCAGCGCCTGGAATGATGCCTGGATGCAAGGGCTGGGCGCCCAGACAGACGACCTGAGGGAGAGCTCGCAGAGGGTCTTACCCACATCAACTCTGTGGCAGTTCCGTTCTCGTGGTTCTCACGTACAATACAGCTGCCATCCCGCTCGGCCTCGGGCCGGGTCTCCCAGGACCAACAGGTGCCATAGCCCCACTGCCCCACCTGGACCACGTCCCCCGGGGGAGGAGTGTCTTTGGTTGGAATGCGCAGTGGATCTGTGTTGACTGGGGCCACCCAAAGTCACCTGCCTGCTGTGGACAACTGCCCCTGATTCTGTGTGGGGACTTCATCCTGTGGCTCCGTTCTGGTAGCACTGGCACTCCCCAGGCTCCAGTGTAGACCCAAGACCCAAGTTGGCCACCTGGGTGATTCAGTCCCAACCAAGGATGAGACCTGGAGGGCAGACTAAACTCAGACAAGCCCGGAATGGTCAGGAGACTCATCCCGATGACTACCGTAAGAGCTAGTCAATGAGCAAGTAAATAATAACAATGACAGTGATGATGACAATGACAATGAAAATAACAGCTAAAGTATTGAGTGATCTTGTATCCCACACACTGTCCCAAGAAACTCATGTATTCTAGTTCATTCAGTTCTAAAGTCAGCTGGATAACGTAGGCCAATGTCCTTTCAGGTACGGGGTGATGGATTGGACAGCGTTGCTCAGAAACGAGCACTCCATCCCCGTGCCCTGGAGTCTTGTGGTTGGAACTGGGGATCCTACTGTTTGTCTTCTTGGGCAAGTCATCACTGAGTTGTATGTGACAAAATGTTCTTTTTACCATAAATAGTTCAAATAAGCAATTTGTGGTAATGTGACTTTTACATAATAGAGATATTTTCCTTCCTCAATTTTTATAATTAGTGTCCAAATTGCTAAGTGTTACAGAAAATTTTGCACTCATGAAATTTGAAAGGAAAGGATCTCTGCTACTTGATATCTAAATTATTCACAATTACCATATCCACCTACCCATCGGTACCCATTTAACAACGTAAATGTCATAGTCCCACAGTGCCCTAAATTTCCCAATTTAGGAAACTTAAAAAGGGCGGTCAGTATAGTAGCATACTTTTTATAACTGTGGGTGAGGATAAGTAAGCAGAGAAAGGTGGAAGAAACAAAGTAACCTGTCATTTAAGGTTCATACCTCAGGATGACTGTTCACACCTCACGATGACCATTCACACCTCACGATGACCGTTCACACCTCAGGATGACTGTTCATACCTCAGGATGACTGTTTATATCTCAGGATGACTATTCATACCTCAGGAAGACTGGCCATATCTGAAGAAGACTGGGCACACCTCAGAAAGGTTGTTTACATCTCAAGATGACTGTTCACACTTCAGGACGGCTGTTCACACCTCAGGATGACTGTTCATACCTCAGGATGGCTGGTCATACCTCAGGAAGACTGGGCACACCTCAGAAAGGCTGTTCACATTTCAGGATGATTGTTCACATCTCAGGAAGATTGGCCATCCCTCAGGAAGACTGTTAATGCCTCAGGATGACTATTCATACCTCAGGATGACTGTTCATACTTCAGTAAGACTGGACATACCTCAGAATGGCTGCTCACATCTCAGGATGACTGTTAACACCTCAGGAAGACTGGTCATACCTCAGAAGACTGTTCATGCCACAGGAAGACTGTTCACACCTTAGTATGGCTATTCATACCTCAGGAGGACTCTTTATATTTCAGGAAGACTGTTCATACCTCAGGATGACTGTTCATACCTCAGGAAGACTGGCCATACCCCAGGATAAGTGATCACACCTCAGGAAGACTGGTCATACCTCGGGATGACTGTTCACACCTCAGGAAGGCTGTTCACACCTCAGGATGACTTTGAGCAAGATTGTTTCAGAAATCAGAAATACTTTGTCATTCTAACAGTGGCAGACTTTGCTGTCTGAACTTGTAAAAAAGGAAAAGAAAAACCTAAATTGACAGAGTCCCAGATCCAATTATTTTGATAATTATCAGAAAAAGAACATGGAAATATCTTGAATGCAGTGATTCTGAGCTCTTTGTGGGTAGGACCTGTGTGTGCTTAACAGCTTCATTGACATATAATTCACATTCCACTGAATCCTCCCACTTAAAGTATACAATTTAGTGGTTTATAGTCACAGGATTGTGTAAGCATCCCCAGTATCTAATTTTAGGACATTTTCATCTCTTCTGAAAGGAACCCTGTTCCCTTGTGCACCATGCTCCATTGCGTCACCCCAACGCAGCCCCCACTCACCCACCCTCTCTCTCTCTCTCTCTGTAGACTTGCTTGTTCAGGACCTTTCATGTAAATGTAATCCTCCAACATATGGTCACTCAGGGCAATGTTTTCAAGGTTCATCCACAGTGATGCATGTGTCATACTTTATGCCTTTTTGATGCCAAATAATAGCCCATTGTACAGATACAGCACAGTGTGTTTATCCATTCATCCACTGACAGACATTTGGGTTGTTTCCGCTTTTGGTCAATTATGACTAATGCTCCTGCAAACATTTATGTACAAGTCCTTTGGGGACACATGTCTTCGCTTCCCTTGGATATATACCTAGGAGTAAAGAATTGTAATTAGTCAGAAAAACTACATCTAGATAGTCATGCAAACCTGTATGTTAGCCATAAGCAGTCTTTGTTTCTTCACACAATTCTTATTTCTTTATAGAAGTGGGAAAAATAAATAGGCATTTGAGCATTGCATAGAGACCTCAGAGAACATATGTTCTCCTTTATTTGAAACACCACAAATGGATTCCTCTCTGTTGTCAAACAAATGCATATATTTACAGAGGTTCTATTAAGTAATTTTTACTTTTTCTGACATTGTCAAGAAATGTTCTAAGAACACATTTTTCAGATAACTTAAGTCTCTGCCTTTTAAAATGTTTATGATTTTTTCAGAAAAATAATCAATATCTGCTTATTATTCTAGAGGCACACAGCCTTTAATGATTTTTAGTGACTTATGATTGTGATCCCCATAGCAATTTATCATATCATATCCATACACTTATATCAACAGAACTACTGTAGACTCGTTTTAGGATGTGCCCCTTTGAGGGATGTCTCCTCTCTCTACATCAGACCATATTTGGATTACTTGCATTTTGTTGACTTTTTCAAGACTTCCGGGGCCTGAGGCTTGGCAAGGGGTCTCTCATGCTCTGTATTCCCAAACTCCGTCATTACTGAGGCTGCCAGCCTTGGGCAAAGAGGTGGGGACCTCAATTGCCCAAAAGGTCCTGGGCTCTGCGTTCCCTGGCCCGGCTCTCTTGGGGGGATGGACAAATGACAGTTGGGGTGGCCATACAACCAAGTGCCTTTTTAACTTCTTCCTAAAGCAGAAAAGGTTCTGTTTTGTTTATTTGTTTGCCTGATTCGGAAGACAGATGGGCCAGCCGTCAACAAGCTTACGGAGGTGTGCCTAAGGCACTTTGGGCTGTAAAGGGGACCCAAGTGGAGCCAGCAAAATAGGAAAGGGAGCCACTGGCCACCTCCGGTGCTGCTATAGTGGGCACCGGGTACACTGAAGGCCACTCTGATGGGGTGTCTGGGAGTCTAGCGCCTGGCTCCAGCCCAACCAACACCTGTCGGTCCCCAGGCTGCCCTCCCCGCGGTGCGTCCTTGCCCTCACCTGAGGCTGATGGAGCTGTTTCCTCCCACACTGGCTGTGCTCTGGAGGGCTGAACACATCCCAGAAGCAGGAGGCCGGGGGAGCTGGGGGTTCTCCATGGGAGATGCTGGGAGCAGGCAGGCAGAAGGAAAAAAAGGGGACGGGCAGAGTGTGATTTTACTGGATCACACGGTGTGCCCCAAACCCACACCACCCAGAACCTCAGCGTGTGCAAATACAATCTTTGCAGATGCAACTGGTTACGACGAACTCATACAGGAGGGGAGTAGGCCCTTCTCCAATGTCTGGTGTCCTTATGAGAAGAAGGAAATCTGGACACAGAGATGACGCCATATGAAGAGGGAGGCAGAGACTGGAGTGAAGCATCTACAAGTCAAAGAAAGCCAAGGGACACCAGGAACCACCGGGGCGCAGGGAGGGAGGACCCACCAGGAACCACCAGCAGGAGGGGCCCAGCAGACACCTTGATTTTGAACTTGTAGCTCCAGGCCACGGGAGAATAAATTCCCGTGTTTTTGGCCACCAAGTTGACCACACTTGTTACAGTGGCCGCTAGGAAACCCCTACGATGGGGAAACAGAAATTTCCAGCCCCTAACACTTGGGGGTCCCAGAAGCAGAGCTGATCTCAGTGCTCACCTGCCCCCAGCCTGTCCTCCAGAGACAGGCACGGGTGGGTGGGGTACCCAACAGTGTGGCAAGTGTCCTTAATCTCAGCCGCAGTACTTCTATCCAGAAGGAAATTTCATTCCATTGTGGGGCCAAACGTTTTGGGGACCATTTTGGATTTTTTTTCGGACCTCGCATACTGGGTACACGAGATTATTTGCCTGCGGTGAGTGACTGGGGCTGCAAAGCTATTTAACTACTGTATTCCAGTGCAGTGCTTCACGCCCCCCCTTGGCTGCCAGGGCCCCAGGGCTGTCTTCCCCTGCCTCAGGCAGCCCCCTGTGCTCCTTCTCTGAGCTTTCTTCCATTTCTGATGGCCATGAGCTGAGAAATCACGTAGCCGGGCTTGTACGAATTGTCTTTAAGAGTGAGTAGGTTGTAAGCGACAGCCCAAGGGCTCTATTATCAGCGAAAGGCACAAGATTTAGTGCACGAACTTTGTAGTATTTAGTTTGAGTGCTCAGAGACATCTACAACATTGCTTTTGGATTCCGGATTGTGGCCCTGCTGAACGCGGGTGCCCAGCGACCCACCCCTGGTTACGAGAGCTGTCCCCCGACCGCGGATGTTAGAGCGGACTCCAGCCTCTGCTCCTGGGGGCCCACTGTGCTTACACCTCCAGGGACTGCCTTCCTCGGCTTCCACCTGCCGCCCCCACACCTGCCAGCGCGCAGCGCACCGTGGAGTTGAAGGTCATGGTCCATGGTCTGTGGACCCCACCTTCAAATCTCTCACCACGTTTGCCTGAGATTCGGTCTCTTCCTCTGAGTGGGTGGTTTCCAAGGGTCGTAAACTTCTGGAGCCAGTACTGACATGAACCCTGAGGGTGCTGCAGAAGCCGAATTTTCCTGGGACACAAGTCCTAAGGGTCTAGTTGGGGACACACCGATGCCATCTGAGAATGTCTCCGGCACACAAGGTGGAAAAGCCTTGGATTTGGGGCCTGCTCCCCGAGATGGTTCGTGTCACTGTCCAGGTCAGTTCTCTCTTTTTGACCCTGGGTCTCAGCAATCATCCTTCCTCCTCTGGAGCAAGTGGGAGTCCCACACGCCACCTGCCGCGGTAAATCAGCAAAGAGCCCACGTTTCCAGCCCCTACAGGGAGCGCGCACAGCCCAGCACAGCAGCGAATAACTCTGGTGCTTGCTTTCTTGTCACGATAAAACACATACAACATAAAAGCCACCACGGAGCCATTTCTCAGGGTCCAGTTCAGGGACAGTAAGCACATTCATCGTGTTGTGCAGCCACCTCACCATCCACCTCCAGAACTTTTTCACCTTGTAAAACTGAGACTCTGTCCCCACCGAACACGAACTCTCTGTCCCCCTCCCAGCCCCCCTGTGTGTGTCTGAATCTGATAGCCCTTGCTATGACCTCCTGTCAGTGGAATCACACAAAATGTGCCTGTCTGGGTCTGGCTATTGTCACCAAGCATAACGCCCTCCGGTTCCCCCATGTTGTAGCCGGTGTCAGCATGTCCCTCCTTTTGAAAATTGAATAATATTCCATTGTTGAGTTGATTCTTTTTTTTTTTAAATATGTTTTTAAGTTATTTATTTTGAGAGACAGCATGCATGCAGGGGACAGGCAGGGACAGACAGAATCCCAAGCAGGCTCTGTACGGTCAGTGCAGAGCCTGATGCGGGGCTCGATCCCACGATCTTGAACCGTGAGATCATAACCTGAGTGGAAACCAAGGGTCCGATGCTTAACTGACTGAGCCACTCTGGCGCCGCTCCTTTGTTCAGTTGGTTCTTAGACAGGAAGGTTTGCAAGCCCCTGGCGCAAGGGCAGCTGCGGACAAGCGCTTCCTCTGAGGCAGTGGGCAGTGCTGCGCAGCCTCAGCTCCTATGCTCCCTCCTCTGCTCCTCTCCCCACCCCCCTCCCGGGAAGGAGCTGCCAGGCTCCCCCACAGCATGAGGACTCTCGCGGGTTTTCACTTCTCGCCGTTCTCATGATGGTCACGACAGGTCTTAGCGTCTCCATCTGACAAAAGAGGAGACACACTGGAAATGTCCAGTGATGTCCCCAAGAGGAAGCAGGCGCTCAATGTCTTTCTGGGGGCCCCGCCAGAGATGCTGTGAGCAGACCCGGCTATTGTCTTCCCGCAGCTCTGCGCTCCCAGCACCTGCACACAGCCGGCCCCGGGGAGGGGTGAAGATGTCTGTGCGTGGGGGAGGGGGCCCACAGGTGAAGTCTGAGTCCTGCCCAGCTGGGTCACCTGCCCAGGGCAATCAGCCCTCATTGAGTCCTGGTTTCCTTATGTCTAATATTGGCAACACAATAGTTTTTGCTCCATAGGAGCGATTTCCCAATTAAAACCAGGTAATCCGTTTTTGGTGCTAAGCACAGTGTCTAGAAACGGTAAGGGCTCTGTGAGCAGGAGCCAGAATGAATAGTATTAGAATTGTAATCTAAGAGGGGAAATGAAAGTTTGGTTCATCCATGTATTTCAGCTTTATGCTGCCATTAAAAACTTGTGCTTACGTTTTGTGTTTACAAAGTTGTTTGATGGATGAGGAAATTGTTATGCTAGGTTAAATTCTCTTAAGTTTCCAAAATTATATCTACTGTATGATTTCAATTGTGTTTAAAAAATACTAATAAAGACCCGGGAAGAAATATGACAAAACGTTAATAGGTGTGTCTGGATCATGAGATTGCGTGTAACTATTTTTCTACTTCCTCATACTTCACAATACTCCCTGGGAAGCAGATCACTTGCTCCATAATTACAAATACAGTGTAGGAAAAGTGTACAGAAATGCAAGTATTCACTAATCAAGCTTTAAGCTTTGTTCCCTGTGTCATGACAGTGCCCAGGCAGGGCTGTCGGGAGACCACTGGGAGCCTTCATGTCCAGCATCCGGGCGGCACAGCCCGCCAGCCACGTCGCTAGCAGGAGCCAAGCTGGGGACCGCGGTGTCACAGCCGTGGCTCCGGCGGTCCACAGGACGGGCCATCCTGTAACAGGACCTTGAAGTGGCTCACTGGTGTTACCTGTCGACACACACTGTCGTTCTCACTTTCGGGTCCCACACAGAGATTAGGCCTGGCCCCGGGACGGAGTTTA